>JAMKCH010014860.1:0-63700 GCA_023653785.1 Ophioderma brevispina | reverse complement strand
TTTGAATTGAAGGTTAAAACCAATTTTTAAACTAATTGTTTAGGAATCAGCTGAGGGAATTTATGCCATTTTCCTGTCAGGTCAGGTATCCTTTGAGGGCCTGCTACTGGTATCCTGGTAACCAGTACCACCTGTCCCAGGGCTGAGTTGTCGGTGGCTAAACCATCACCCAATCGGGTTTCTAAGGAAATCTGATGAGGAGGGTAGCTGGTTATCCTGGTAGAATGAAAAAGATGTACCTACAAGGGCATCAACTCTGGAGAGCTAATGGCGGCCATCCAGCACATGCTGCCTTGCATGGTGGGTGTGGTTGCCCAAAGGCTAGGCCCACTGCCGAAAAGTAAACGATGGATTGACATTAGGAAGGGCATCCGATCAATTATCTTTATCTTTTGCAGTATTGCTGAGTGAGAGATCTATATATCTGGCCACCCCAATTTGGCGGGGACAAAACCGGATTTAAAACTTTGGTTTTAACTATTGGTTCCTGCCCAGTTTCAATTAGCAATTTAGACTGGGTATTGCACAAGTTTAATTTGCGGTTATGTGCTCACGTCATGGTATTTTTGCTGCATTGTGCACCCCCATCAGTGTTGCCTCTCATTGCATGTTTTTTAAAATTACATTCAAAGGCTGTTTGATTTTTCGCACTGGGTACGTAGTGGCAGTCAGATCTTGTTGCATTTAAATCATAAGTATCGTAAAATTTGGTTGAAAATTACCTTCAATTATAAATCTAGAATGAGAATAAAGGTATGATGTTAGATCCTATGATGAATTGAAAGCTTCAATACCATTGTTTTTGCACATGAAAAACTTGGCCTCCAGTTTCATTCTTCCACTTAAAATAATGGCACTGCCTTGGTTTCAATTTGTCCTAGAGAGATACTTACCAGTTCCAAAAACCATATCTTTATTCTCTAAATCAAACTTAGCAGTGTGTTATGCATGCAAACTGACACTACCTATGCCTCTTGATCATCGCCATTCAAGCAAGGACTGTTCTATTAAGCACATGTACAAGTGCTAAATGGACAACGCGATTTATTTTACTTCGGCCTTGAGTGTACTTGATGAATAAAGGCATTTCCCCGTTTTTTAATCAATCGGTGGTCAAGTGTAATCAAGCACTTTGTTAATGGTAAACAGAGATGCAGTGTTTACTGCTAACCATGCACGATTTGAACAACTGCACAATTCTTGGTTAGGCTGGAGTAAATCTGATCAGGGTAACTAATTTACCATGATTTTTATACCTTCTGCATAAAAAGGGCCATGGCAGGGGGACAGGACACGACCTGCTCGATTGGGGCATTTGGGATTTCCAAACGGTAATTTATGGAATTCGTACGTTCATTGATCTATGGCAGCCTCAGTCCCAGTGACATTACAAAATCACCTCTTAAACCTTTGTTCAATTATTCACTCTGTAGAAATGGAGTAAGAAAGTTTGTCTCTATACTCTAGAAATTGGCGTAGAGTGCAATTACATGTCAGGAATATATTTTGGGCTGATAATAGCTGAAAGTAAATAGTAGTAGGATTTAGAAATAAAGGTAAGTTTCTTGTCTGCCTGGCAAAAATTGATATTTTTAAATAAAGTGATGTTCGTGAAAAAAAATGATTTTTTTTGTACAGATTGTGTTGATTTTTTTTAATCATTTGCAAAAAATAAAAACAATAACCAACCCACCCTACTCAAAATTTGGTCCATTCATTTTGCATTGCCTTTCAGTGATAATTGACACAAGGAAGCAATAGGTGTGAAAATTCAATTTCAAACATAAACAGTAATTCTGTAAAATAACATGTCTCAGAGGCATCATTAAATTGTTTACGTATTCAGCTTCACATCTACATAGTCTCAAGAGTGCTTTACAAAACTCATCTGGATGTAGTCTGTTCACTGTAAGCTGGAAATCACCTATGATACAGTCTTGTCTGATTGGCTCATTACAGGGCACAACATGAGATAGCCCTCTGAGTAACCAATCAAAATAGTGCTTCTACATCCCTGTGTAGACCATACTGCCATTCTTAACAGTATCTCTGATTTGTTCATTACATGATATTACCTTCCAAGTAACCAATCAAAATAGTTCTTAGATTCTGATAGATAGGTTATGTAGTGCCCAGGCATTAAACATAAGTTATTAAAGTACATCTAATTAATACATTACATAGTATATGGTACTTGCTCTATATTGTGTTTTATTCTGATAAATAAAATACATGAAACAAAGTAACTGCGAACAGTATTTATATAAATATGCGAAGTAAACTTGAGGGTCCTACAGCTTTAAACGTGGTCATTTTTTCCTTAGAAAAAAATAAAATTTGGGTAAACTGATTTTAATTGCATTTTATTACTAGACGGAAAATAGTGTAGTGCTTGATATTATGAAAAAAAAAAATCTGGTCTAAATTGTGTTGCTAGTGCCACCCTCAAAAAAATGTTTTCGGGGCAGGACTCTCAAGTAGAGTTGGTCGGTGGGGCTTTTTGTGTGTGTATGTGTGTGTGTTTTGTGCGAATTACTCTAAAATAACCTAATCTATATAAAAATAATTGCCTTTTTGGGGTCACTTCACTCGTTTTATTCAAAATCAATCATAAAAAATAGCTGATTATACATGCATACAGAAAATTTTTTTTAAAAGTATTCTCTCAAAACCCCACAATTGGATGGGCCTGTAAAATGTTTTTTGGTTTTTTTTTTGTCCACATCTTAAGGTTACTTTTTTGGATGAAAATAGTTCATGTTGTCTTGGATAAAAAGTAAGCTTAGCAATTTCATTTCCATACTGCAAGTACTATTTAAAAATGCATTTGCACTCAATATTGATGGTCTTATACTGAGACACATTAAAACCATTATACTGCTATATTTTCTTGTTAATGGCAGCTTTAATATTTTGCTAATGCTATCCATTAAAAAATGTTTGCGCATGGGTGATGTGAGAAAATTCTACCTGGGAGAGTTATTATAAAGAAAACCAACATATTTAGCCTTGTTACATCAAATGTCACTGTTTCTGTCACAGAAAACTACCTCAGTAACATATTTTTTTGGCCTTGAAATATTTTTCTAAATACTTATTAATATGTTAAGTTACCTTAATTTTTTATGAAGTAAATGCAATTATGAATCAAATTGATCAAAATTTGAAGTCCGATGCACGTGTGTTGTAATATAATTGTTATTAGTGGCATTTGTTGTGAATTAATGTTATTGGATGTGCCTGGTAATATTAACTGGTTGCAATATTTGTACATTAAAGTACCAATATTCACATTAAATTCAAGTCTGCAACCTCAGGTTGATTATGATTTACATGATGATTAGATCAATTAAAAAAAATGGCCATCTATCTACAGATTTAATCATTGAATTCAAACCCTTTGTCGAGATGTTTTAAAAATGTCTGCTACATGAAGCTCCCGAGATATCATATCAGGGTCAATTGATCTATTTATCAGTTTCATCAGGTTATCTACTACTGTACTGATATTAGTATAGTCCCACCTATTTTTAACCTGAAATTAGTTTGAATTTAGGGGGTGGGATTATAATGGGGTCTCAACCCTAACATGAAACACAACAGCATCAAAATATCAGCCTTTTCAGAGCTTAAACTTATTCCAGATATTTTTAATTGTCAAATGAGGTGTGTGATCAACAAAGACCTGTAAATGAACTAAAGCATCTAGAACTAATTAATATGGTTAAGAAATTCACGTTCAACAAAACTACCAAACAGTAATGATTGTAACAAAAAACTGAATGCATTCTATTGATTTTCAGCAAAGAACTGATGGTGGGATTATAATAGGATTTTCTGCTGTTCTTCAGATTCTTTCAAACTCTGGTGGGATTATAAATGAACATGGGACTATACTCGGATCAATACGGTAATATCTTGTAAGTTATTACCATTGTATCTTTGTATATATTTTATGGTGCATGGTGAAAACCCGGGCTAAAATGAATTTACACATACAACAGTGACCATTACACATCAAAATAAAAGGGCATTATACATCTGACCCTTTTTTTTTTTTTTTTTTTTTTTCTGAGCTCGACATCGAGCCTGACAAGGAGGTATTTACTTAAAATAGCGAAAATGTGTCTACCAGCAGAAATGTGTCTACCACCAGCTGAAGCGTTTGTAGGGATTCGTTCCACGAATCCAAAAAATGTTTGCGCATGGGTGATGTGAGAAAATTCTACCTGGGAGAGTTATTATAAAGAAAACCAACATATTTAGCCTTGTTACATCAAATGTCACTGTTTCTGTCACAGAAAACTACCTCAGTAACATATTTTTTTGGCCTTGAAATATTTTTCTAAATACTTATTAATATGTTAAGTTACCTTAATTTTTTATGAAGTAAATACAATGCTGACTTTATTGGCCCACTTTTCCAGGCACATCTCGTAACTTTAGAGTTCAGTTGTGTCTCACTGGAAAGATCATCTTTTTGCATCAGTTAGTCTAGCAGTAATATTATACCCTGGTACCTATACATTTTTTGATGGAGCTAAGACTTGAAATTTCAGCATTAGCCAATTAAAGCCACTAACTATCAGTGATTTACCCGAGATAGTCAACAAAATACCTGAAATTTTGCAGGAATAGCTTAAAAAGTGAAGGGTCAGTCTGTAAAACTTGTAATTTACTTCTTTCAAACCGAAGAAGTTGACAGAAAAGGAGAAATGGCAGTATTCAAAGATACGCACTCCATCAATTACGTGTTGTATAAGTGGTCGCGAACGGACCTAATGACAAAAATGTCTGATTTTGTCCGTTATTAGGTTGCTCTGGTCCTATCATGTGCAGGGTATGTTACGTACACCTATACGTGTTACATACAAGCACAATCTGATTTTTTTATGATTTTTTTTTTTTCGATTTCTGATTTAGCAAATCACTGCTAGTGGCCTTAAAATATGGGCCAATTTGAAGGAGTTTGCAAATGCTGCTTGCATATTGGCCTCATCCCCATAAAATCCAGATTTTTTTGCATGTTAGCGAACATGAATCAGTTCAAAGAAAATAAATGGGAGATGGTTGAGTGTCCTTCTTATCTATGTCGAGGGCTTCACCCACTCTCGTTGTGAGAATTCCACCTCCGGAAATGATTTGCCATCTCCAAAAAGTGTTTATTTTTTTTACTCCCATGTTGTCTGAATTTTTGCTCACTTTTTCCTCCTAGCAGAAGGACAGAAAGTTAACTTGCACCGCCCACAGAAATTTGCTATGCCTGAAACGATATTGATAATCACTTTGAATGACTTGTATCAGTGGTGTTGTTTTTATAACTTGTGCAAGATGGAAATCCAAATATTGGCAACTCTAATATTCTAACATTAATGTCTGGAATTTGTTTTTAAAGGGTACGCTCCAAGCTGCCGCAACTCTCCTGAAACCAGTCTTTCATGAGCTCAATAAATTAACCCTTATTACTTGAAAGGGGGCCATGTTTTTGATTTGACATGTAATAATTGTCCCCTTTTTGGGCTCCCTCAACAATGAACTCAGAAGAGCTCATTTTTTTTCATAGTCAATGAATGCCTGCTGATTTAAAAGATTGTCCAGGTTACAAGTAAACCAGATTTTTTTTTTTTTTTGCATACTGGTATTGGTAAAACTATAGGATATTGTTTGCAAAGGTCATAGGCATTTACTTGTACTTGAACAAGGTTTGTGTTTTATTTTGCAACACTGTGACAGTTCTATATTTGACAATGTAATTAAAAAATATTTGTTTCAATCTTTTTGGATATTACTACTGCATAAGAGTCGCAAAAACTTATTGCATTGCATGCTTTTCCAGAACCATTGAAATTGACAAAAGGCAGCTCCTGAAATGAGCATTGCATACATGCCTTCTAAGCCTTGGTATGTACTATCCAAAAAGGGATGACGTCCATGGCGTCAATTTTATTCGCAGAATGTGGATACTTGGGAGGAAGAGGGAACTGCTTAAGTTGAGATACATGCTATTTTTGTGAGGAAAGCCTTTCAGATTGCATTATAATCCTCTACTTCCCTCCCCACCCCCCATATCGTTTGAGCTTTACGACACACAATTTATAGACTAAGGGACCAAAGAATGTCTTTTGAATGTACTTGAAAAGAGTTTTGGTGTGAATTGAACCCGGTTATTTTCAGCATATATTGGCCAAGTTTGCAAGAGATTTTATGTGTGGCATATGTGAGAGGGTGTGCTGGAGGGATGGTGGAACTGGTGGAAATGTTGTGTGACGAGGTGGAATCGGTTAAGATTCACCTACCTGGGGGACAGAGTTATTGGGGGGGTGGATGCGAGGTGCTGTGACAGCTAGAGTGGAGGTATTACCCGGGGAGCTAACAGACAGTTGTAACACCTCTCTAGTACAAAAGTTTGAGTGATTAAATATGTAGACCGCCTGACAGGTGAACCCTGAACATCTGAATTCTTAAGTGCTGCAATGGGGGCCTTTAAGGAGATGTGGCTCAGACAGTTTGTACAGGGGTAAAATTTTTAAATGGATCCAATCATGTTGAAAAGTATACCATGTTATTTGTCTCAAACCACAAGGATTCAGGAAAGGTCTAGTTTATACTATCTACAACGAAGTTTAAGCGTTATAGGCTAAAACAGCAGCAAAAACAATAAAGAGGGTCATTTCAGTTGGTACAGGGGTCAAAATTTTAAAGTTGCTCCGATTTAGATAAAAAAATGGTGCAAGTTGTTGATGGAGTTCATAGGATTAAAATAAGGAATAGTTTTGACTGTCTAAAATGCTTAGTTGCCGATGTAGGGGGCACAGAAGGTCAACGTCCATTGCATTCAATGGGGCTTGACCTTGTTTCCCCCCTACTTTCTTAAGCAAGCATTTAAGCCACTAAAAACGGCCGCTTGAAACTCTGAAATAAAGACTGAAATACATTAGTGCTCGTTCACTGGTATCCACATTAACACAGTCCTCTGTGGCCCAGTGGTATTTCTCACGCCTAGAAAGCGAGAAGCTCTGGGTTCGAGACTGTGTATTTTCGTCTTTATTTAGTTCTGTGCATCGCGTTTTCTCCGGGCTTTCTATATGAATATTTTAAAAAAAAATGAAGTGTTTTTTTTTTTTTTTTTTTTTTTTTTTTTTTTAATCTTAAAAAAAATTTTTCATCCATTACCACCAAACAACTTTTTTAGGCCTTATTTCATATGTATTTTATTGCATACAAACTTTTAAAACCTGAAATTTGAAACCACCTAAAAAAGCAGTTATATGTAGTTTTTTGCTTCTTTTTGGTCGTGGTTTCTGCTTAAAAATTGGAATTCAGTTATTTTCACCATAGCTCTAATTGGTACTACATTTAAATTATTGCTCTATTTTGAAATGTAGTTTGACTTTATCTGAGGAGGAATTTCCTGTCTGTATAAGTGGAATTTTCGCGTACAGATTATTTTCGCGATTTTGGCCGTGTTGACAAATGCGCAAAAATTTTAATTTTTCACGGTATGACATCAAGGCAATCAGAAATCATGGAAAAGTTATTCTTCGCGAGCTTTTATTCTCACGTTTTTATATTCACTCGCAAAATTCGCAAAAATAAAAAACCTCGCGAATATTTCCACTTATGTAATTTGGTTAGTGCATATCGGCTGGTGGGCACAGTGGTAGATTCTTTTGTAATCTAAAAATAAGACTTTGATTAAATAAAACTCAGAAGGTTGTTATAATATAAGCCCATGGATCCAGTGCTACAGGATTCAAATGATCAAATATGAAATGATTCCCAAGTTTTTGTGAAGTGCTTGTGTGGAATTTATTCATGCTAAGTGTAAAATTATGCAAAAATTGATATTTCGGAACAATTTAAAACTTTATGTCATAACTATCATCGTCAGGCCAGATGAAACTGTTTATACCTCTCTTATGAAGACATAAATATTTCACAATGATTTGCGTTATTTGAAAGAGGGCACATCAAGGGATTACTTTGGAAGTTGGTTTTGGTAAAAATGTTAACCCTAACATAATTGCCTGCTGTTTCCAATGCTAGTCATTTCCATAGCCACTCAGATGTAGTGTCCTTCAAGAGGGGTCAAAGGTCATCTAGAGTTGATGTTTAACAGGGGAGGGGAAGCCAACCTATACCTTACATATTTTTCCCAACATATTATGTTGTCATTGTTTTTATGGCTAATCAGTCATTAGGTTATTAGAGAGTTACAAGTCATTCGGGTTAAGGAGCAGGCCAAATGGTCAGGAAGGCAGGAATTTTAAATACTAAGGATGTGAACACATGAGCTAGCTAAAGGTCCTTCGGAGTATACCAATGTAGTACGATGTGTATTTGTCAGCATGAATTTTGATGCCCAATTTTATGCAAAGATAACTCATAGTATTTGAGTGAATAGACTTTAGCGTGGTTATATGGGGGTGATGTGCATTCATGCCAAATCATCCACACAGCAATCAATCAAAGGTTATCCTTTTGAGGAACAGGAATTAGTATTGTGTGTAATATATGCATGTGGGGTGCATTTCATTGCCCATCGTTATTTTACAGTATCAATCACGGTTATCATACTTTTCCCCTTCCATATTTGCAGGGGGAAGGCTATAAGGTCGTCACAGTCAGACGTGGGGGATGCTCAAGGATCGGCAAGGCTCTTGCGTAGATGATGCTCTTAGCTGATGAAATATTTTTTTTTTTGGTATCACCCCAAGTTCCCGTATAGTTAGCAGAAACACTGCACCTGATATTGGCTGAGCCAGTGTGTTCATCGATTCTGGAACCATCAGGAAAAAACGCCTTTCACATCCGTCATCCTATATCACCCGATTTCGGCTGAAGCATTAAAAAGATTGCGCAGTGTCTGTGATCAATTTGTTAAATGCATTTTTGAAGTCCGGTGTCTGGTTTTTTTTCCCCCCCCCACTTTACCACCCTTTGTTGTGACATCACACACCATCTATGATCTATTAGCTGACAGCAATTGTCTGGACTTGTTTTTATTTGGTCAGGTAGACCCACACAAGCTACTCTGGCAAATATAATAGTGCATTTTTAGTGGGGAGAAGTGACAGCGATTTTGTGGAGGAATTTTGGCCGCACCCACTCTACCATACCGCTGGAGTGAACCATAGAGAGGCTGTTTTGGGGAAAGTTTTGGACTAAAAAGTTTGGACTTTTAACACAAGGTGAACCATGTTGCTGATATTATTTATATGTGGCCTTGCGATAGCCCATGTCAGTAGGGCTTCTGAACCAGCACAGACTAAGCGGCCCAATGTGGTGGTATTCGTCATGGATGACATAGGTATGGGCGACCTAGGCTGCTTTGGTAATGACACGATACGAACACCGAACATTGATGCACTGGCAGCAGAGGGCGCCAAGTTAACTCATCACATTGCGTTGCCGCTTTGCACACCTAGTAGAGCGGCGCTAATGACGGGAAGATACCCTGTACGTTACGGTAAGTTCTATATGATGCTAGTAAGTTTGGGGTTATCCCAGAGGGTGTATTGAGTCCATCCCACAATGCACTGGGTTTGGGAAATTTCACTTAATGCGATCCCACAAAAATCCCTAACACAAAAAACCGAGACTTTTATACTCATTTGCTAGTACTTAGGGAATTTTTTGCATGATCATGAAATGTCTTGTGGTTCTTAAACTTCTTGAACACTTTTATCCCCAAGTACCGACATGTGTTTAGTACAGTACAGTATAGGCACACCGCAATGCATTGTGGGATTGATTCAAAATACCCTCTGGGGTTGTTCTAATGTCCAGAGTGTCGGCAATTTCACAGGTTTGAAGAATGAGTACGTTTAGGTTGTTTGCCCTTATAACAGGTCGCAAAGCCATTTACAATTTTATACGGTACTAATATCTAACAAATTATGCATAACTTCTTTTTGAAACCATATTGCAATGATCCTTTGTATTCATTTTGAATGCTTGTGGAATATTTAACAAATGGATAATCCCTTTGTGCTTTTATTCATAGTTCAAGATTTATGTTTTCAGATTCTGCTGCTGAGGCATATCAAGTTACAGAAAATATGTGGTACGAGATTTTAAAGGCACTATCAGTGATTTGCTAAATCAGAAAATCGAAAAAATCATCAAAAATCAAATTTTTGCATGTCTGTAACAAGTATAAGTATACTAACATACCCTGCAAATGATAGGACCAGACGCAACCTAATAAGGACAAAATCGGAAAATTTAGTGATTAGTGTCCGCAACACGTAATTGAATGGAAATTTGTATCTTTGGACAATGCCGTTTTCTTCCATTTCTGTCAAGTCTTCGGTTGGAAATAGTAACTTATGATAATTCTTCAGTCTTATCCTTCACTTTTAGGCTATTCCTGCAAGTTTCAAATATTTTGACTCTTTCGGTTAAATCACTGATAGTGTCTTTAACAGGTTATATGAATTTTGAAATATTTCATCAGTAAATTTGTTGCTTTTAATGACTGTATTAGGTAGGTAGCAAAGTGGTTACATGTACGTATCTCAGTGGTAACCAGATACCTTTTGGGATACAGTTGTATGTCATAGATTTAGCATTGTGGTGATTTTTGCAGTGATTCAGGACTGGAAAGCATGGTGAATTTTGATGTATGCACCATTTTTATTTTCTCACAGACTTTCAGAAAATCTGAATGTTCTTTGGCTTTAAAATAATTACAATTATTTATAGTTTGTTAATTTTGTGGTTTTAACTACAATATTTTGTTAATTCTGCATTTTTTTTTCACCATTGTCGCCTCATTTTGCTATTTGTACCATCTGGTAAACGTGTATACTTAAATCTTGACAGTCCACCATCAGCAATCACTTTTGGTTTGGCGATTTCAATTTGAAGGGTAAATTGAAAATTCACTAAATAGCAATTAGTTACTGCTTTATGCTGGGATCAAGTTAGTCCACCCCAAAGGCTTGTCAGGAAATCTAACTTGCTTGGAGATAAATCCTCATGTGAGAACAAGGTTTAATTACTAATAGCTGCCTGATGTCAAATATATTCTAACTGCACAAGAACCCTGTCTATAGTCTGTATCTCTACCTCTGTGCAGTGACGTCAGTGCGAAGAGTAAATCGCTCGCGCTGACTTGAAGCGACGCCGATTTTAAGCGCGTGCACAAAGACGGCATTTCTTGACGCGGGCGTAAAGGTTATGACATCACTGCACAGAGGTAGAGACACGGATTATATACCCTGTTTCACCTTGTCGTGGGAGTAGAGTGGACGCTCAAGCGCTGGCGCTGCAACCATGTGCGGGCGTAATTACAAGTGCGAACAAAAATGACAATGCAAAATGCACACATGACTGCTGTGTGCAAGTCTTAACTCTGTGAGTTCCCACAGCCACGACGAGGTGAAACGGAGTATAGGCAAAAGTTTTTGTGCAGTTAGATAAATGTACACATATTTGACATCAGGCAGCTATTGGTGATTAAACCTTGTTCTCTCATGTCTGGTAATGTGGCTCTTGAAGTAATGTGTTCTGCAATTCTAGGAAGACATGGGACTAAATTGTGAACTAGAATGCTGTATTACTAATTTACAGAAAGTGTGAATAAATAATAATAATAAAAACAATCTTGATATAGTGCCTCTCGACACTTTACATCCGAGTTTTTACCAGTGCTTTCAGGCATTGCACCTGCAGTGCTTTGGAGAGAACACCACATGCACAAACTAGTGAATAAGGCTCTGCTGGACATCAAGCACCTGCTGCATAACACTGTCAAAGAATCACACCAGCTCGGCCGACAGACTGTGCTCTCGTCGACCTTTCTGTCGACACGCTGCTAAACTCTCCAGCTCCCCATTCAACATCTTACAGAAATGGAATACTGCCTGGCTAGATACTTCAAGACCAGACCAACTCACAATTACACCTATGACAGAACTACCACCCAGTAGCAATCTTCCACGCAAGGAATGGGTCACCTTAAACCGGATTTGCACAGGAGTCGGTTGCTTCAACAGCAATATGCACCGATGGGGGCTGCGGTCATCCCCAGCCTGCCAATGTGGTTCTCCATCACAGACTGCGGATCACATTCTGAATGAGTGCCCTACCTTTCATCCACCGGTGGATATAGACTTCTCAAACCCCAACCAATCAACAGTGAGATGGCTCCACTGTCTACAACATATTTAGCTGCTGCCTAATACGCAAGAAGATATAAAAAACGGAGCAAATTATAAATTTATTAAATGGCAAGTACAAGTTCAACAGATAAAATTCTATGCTAAAGCATGTGAAAAAGTACACATTGCAGCTATGTATGGCATTGGTGATTGAAGATACAACTTCATTGCACGCATTCAACAAAATAGATAGAAGTGGTGCCCACATCCCGCCCACCACTTCAAGAAACACTCTGCCCAATTAAGTAAGGATCTACGTAGAGTTTCTCCAACTCTACGTAAGCAGGAATTGCTTGCTCATTGTTTACCTTTTGTACCCAAAGAAGTAGAGATTTATGACGGTGTCTTTGGATGAATTTCATACATTGGGGTGTTTTTTTAACCAAACCTGCATTAAAACCTGAGCACCTTGACCACTCCTTGGACAAGCAATGATTTCTAGGAGAATTATCATCATACGTCAAGCATTATTTTTTAATGATTCATTTGTGGTGTTGTGTTGCTGGTATGTGCAGCACTGAGCTTGCTCTGAGCCGACTATTTGGCTTGCCAAAGATGGCTAATAGACAAAAACAGTGTTAGCATGCCGTGTAGGAGGTATGATAAGATAAATTGACAAATTGGTGTGTCTTAAAACCCAGTCCATGGATGTTACAAATTGGTTTTGGCTAATGATTGATAAGCAATGTGCATTATGTTTTAAATTGGTCCCTTGGGTTGTATTTCACCATTTTGATGGCAAATCAGCAAAAATAACCTTGATTTGCCAATTTGATCACAATGCTTCAGCTGTCTTGATCGCAGAAGTAGTTTCTGTTAAGGGCTTCACAAAAAAGGTCGGTTTCAAAAGAAAACAAAAAAATGCTAAGCATTTTTTCCCTTCAATGTTGGTACTATTACACAAAATGCTCACAATGCTTTATTTTCAATCTTGAATTGAATCCAATAAATTTTGATTAAATGAATAATCATGTTTTAAATAATTATTGAATTCCTGATGAAATAATCACTTAGTGAAATACATTTTAGTCTTCACAGAGATTGCAAATGAAATACTGCATTGGATAGATCCATTTGAAACACACACCCTCTCTGTTGGAGTATCGATTTCAAATAGAATACTTGCTGCCGTTGAAAACCTGTGGAAAAATACACAGTGATGTGTATGATAGAGATAGTCTATAAATATTTTGGTTACAATTTCCTTTAATAGAGGCAGTCCTTAATATGTCTAGAGTGTAGTAGCCAAGCAACAGGGGAAGCTAGATATTTCATTACAGCGAATTCACAATCAATTTGAAAGAGTGCTTAAGTGCTTAAGACCATTATTTAATGTTTTTCAGGTGATTAGTTATATGCTACATCTATGTGTATTGTGTACTACAATTGTTTTTCGAAATTAAGTGAAATACGGTACAAAATACGGTAATATTTTCCATCCAATCCATAATTTATTTGTTGTCGTCTGCAAGAGGGTGCGTAGGAATTGCTTTGGTAGTGTGTCTGTGTATCGTTCTGTGCTAACTGAGGTATACCTGTGTAACTCTATTTCCTATGTTTTGCATTTTTCATTCTGACGTGTGTCTAATTTTGCTACTTGGGTGTCTACTTTTGCTACTTGGGTGTCTAATTTTGCCTACTTGTGTCTAATTTTGCTACTGTGTTAATTTTGCTACTTGTGTGTCGAATTTTGCTACTATGTTGTCTAATTTTGCTACTTGTGTGTCTTATTTGTACTGGTCTAATTTTGATAATTGTGGGGTCTAGTTTTAACAAAGAAAAAGGACACAAGTTGCTTTGTTTCTTGTCTGTATTTCGTCTGTCTCTCTCTTGTCTCTCTGTGTCTGATCTGTCTGTGGTAATATGTTAACCTAAATGTTATTCCTAAACATAATTTCTCACTGTTACAACATATGCACTTATTTTCATTTCACTTGCATGTATTGGTTCTTGGGTAGTGCCTCACGGTTACCCCCTCTCAAGAGTGGGGTTAAGGGTCATCTAGAGGTCATTAGGGGTCATGGCCCAAAAATGTACAAGAATTATCAAATTGTTTGGTGTTTTAACACATGTCGATTGATTTTCATGACACCTGGATACATTGGTCCATGCATGGGTAATGTCCCATGTGTTAGTGACCTTGGTGACCTCATTTGACCCTGTCCCCATTCACAAACCACGACAGCAAATGAAACATGCGCTCAGTGAACGCTGTATTTTTTAACCAAAAATTTTATTTGACTTTTTAAATTTTTTTTTAAATTTCCCCAAAATAGGTCTTTGGATGACAGTGCTAAAATTTTAAATATGGGGTCTTAAGATGAAATTTTCAACAAAATGTGGGGTCTTTAGGTGAAATTTCAACAAAGTGTGGGGTCTTTGGGTGACAATGATGCTGAAAATGGGGGTCTAAGCCTTACATATGTGTTACCTCCCCAATGGGAGTGCCCCCTCCCCTGGGCTTTGGCGACTGCCTCTGGTACAAATCATCTGGTAAACTTACAAATTTAGTAATCTGCAGGGTCTCTGTTACAAGTAAACTGTCAAAGGAGATAGATCACCTTAACTATTTTGTAAAAAACCAAGAAATTGATCTAAATTGCATATTGGTTTTGTTGTCAGATAAGATATGGTACAGTAAACACATAACCGGGTGTACACAAATAACCGGGAGATCAAACTGTCAAAAGCTGGGTCAGGTTCTCATCACCTTTGCATATTTTATAACGTGATAGTGTTGCTGGTATTCGCCAGCGAAGTGTTACGTGTAATCTGGTCGTTACTATATCAACTGGATCACGCTTTTGAGTCCTGCACCACGATCGAAATGATCACCACACAAAGTCTACGGCGTGCAATAACATTCCAAAAGGTGCGTGATCCAGTAACCAGGGAGTTATGTAACCACTTCGATGGCGAATGGAGATACAGTTGATTCAAAATGAGTTTTATAATCATATGATATACCTTTGCCTTTTCACATTGAAATTAGGGGATGTCATTTTCTTTGGCTGGGGGGGGGGAGGGGATTCCCAAAATGTGGATGAGTACATGAAACATTGAATACCCAGAAGAGACTGCAAGAGTGGCGTAGCTTATGGATGTGATACCTGGGGCAAGATGTTAAAGTGTCACCCGCCCCCTCCGGGTTTTAGCATGTTTGAGTGCCTGTGGGGAGTTCTCAGTTATCTTGATAATTTTGTGACCCCCATATCAATGCCATAATTTTTATGACCCCCCCACCCCTGTCAAAAAACTTTTTTAAATTGATTGCTGGGAAGATCTTAATGGATTCATGCTTTGTGTGTGGGTGCTTGTGTGTGTATGCAGGTATTCATGCACACACATGCACTTGTCTGCACATGCGTCAAACTTACTACTCTTTGCTCTGCAAACTGAAGTAATCTTGAATTGGGGAAAATGTCCCATTTTAAAATGCCCTGTACAATGAAGAATTTATAACATTTGTTGCATCCTTGAATTCAACCAGTCCCCCCCCCCCACCCCATGCCCGCCAGAAGAAAAATGACAAATTTTGGGCGAACATCATGGATTTGAAGATAAATATTCCAAAATTTAGGCAAAAATTAGCAATTTGGGGCCAACATTGGTTAAAAATCTTAATTTGTTTTTCTCCCAAAAATCTCACTTCCCCCATTCCACTTTGCCCTCCATCCCCCAGTAAAAGAGGTCTGGTGTCGCCACTGGATGCACATTATAATTGCTACAAAAAATTTTAGTACCACATTCCAAAACGTGATCAAGAGAAATCATTTAAAATGCGTGTGGCCTCTTGTCCTTGTAAAATAATCTCACAATATGAAACGTGAGTTCCACCGGCTTGATGACAAATCACACAACCATTAGATAGAGCAAGGGTTATTAGATGAATTGAAGTTGGAATTTGTGTCACGCATCAGCATCACATATTTAATTTGATTGGTGAAATTAGTGGTGAAGTTGTTATAAGGATAGCTGTGAAAGGCTGTCAGTTTTGAGTGAAAGAGGAGGGGAAGGTTACCTGTTGATCTACAGGAAGGTTTCAATTTTAACCTGTTCTTTCGTTGTGGTGTGTGTTGGGGAAAGACAATACTGTAAGATCAAAGTGTCTTGAATTAGGAACAGACACATTTCTTTCTTGTTTTCTGTCAAAATATGTGCTTTATATCTATTAAGTATTCATGTTGCATTTTATTAAGTGTGTAAAGAAAAATAGAGCTGTATGATTCTTAAAGGTATGTACTTTGTATTGCATTAATGAAGAACATATTCAAAATTTGGGTATATGTTTCATATAGAAGTCCAAGTATACAAATGAGGTATTGTCATTATTCCATCAATGCTACTGTACAACTTCATATAGCGCATGACGGAATAAACTGTAATACCTCATTTGCATTCTTGGGACTTCTGTATAAAATGTTTACCAAAATATGCTGACAAAATTCTGGTCTTATGATCTCAATACTACAAACCAAGATAAGATGTTTGGCGGCATATCTTTGTGACACTTTGATGTGTGACTTGTACTAACAATCAATGTACATTGTATCTAGGTATGGCCTCCAAGCACATCATGAGAGTGGCTCCCTTCCTCTCAGCGACTTGCGGAATGCCTCACAATGAAACCACATATGCAGAGTTGCTGCAAGAGGCCGGGTACAATACCGCCCTCATAGGTTGGTACCACACATTGCAGCCAATCCTTTGCTTCAATTTCAGGCTCATGCTGGTGCTCATCGTGACAGAACATGGCCATGGGTCTCACTACATATTACCATGGTTACTTTAACCAAGGACTACCATTTACCTACCATTTTTGTTTTATTTTATCACTTTTGTTGATGGCTCACCATCAACTCAGTATTCTTAGTCTCTATTTCCTCAGGTACAGTGCAGTGAACTTTGACCTGGTCCAATTATTTGGACTGTCCCAAACATAATTACTGTTACATAAATAATGAGTGAGTTAGTAGAAGTAGGGCTAGCAAAGCCTTTTTTGTGTGTCGACAGTAGAAACACACTCATGAATATAACATGGCTCCTGGACTTCAAGAAGATGTTTCATAAGTCAAGCCAAAATATGTAGGCCCTGGTCACTTGACTACACGAGAAAATTGAGAGTAAGAGATGGGAGTTATTTCATTCTGCCTTCATATTATCCACATGCCATACTGCATTCAGTGTAAGATGGAACTTGATACTTTTCCTATTTTCACTCTTAGTAGTCAATTTTGAAAAATAATGGTCTTATTTTGAGGTAAATGATCTATAGAAATACAGTGTGTGTATCATAAGATTACCTTTGTGGATCCTGGCATGGCCTTTTGAGTGGCAATGTATTTCTGAAAGGTCAAGTTTCATCCAACACAGAACACACTATACATATTTGGTCTCATCTCATATCATTGCTCATCAGATGCCTTGTTTGCTTGCTTCTCATGCTCTAGGTATGGCCTCCAGAAACATCATCAGAATTGTACCATTCCTTTCATCCAAAGTTGGCATGCCTCCCAATGAAACCACATACGCTGAGATGCTTAAAGGTGCTGGCTATGCCACAGCCCTTGTGGGTGAGTATACAGGGTGGCCCAGTGGAAGGAATTTTATATAGGGTGTTTTAGGAGGGATCAGTGAAACATTGATACCCCCAAGTAGAATTACATGCTCAAAATTGACATCTGTGCTAAATTGCGTGTTTGTTCTTGCTTCCACACTTGCCTGCCATCTTATGGGTTCTGGGTTTGAACAAGAGAAGATATCAGTAGCTTCCCACAATGCATTGCTTCCAATGGAGGTTTTTGTACAGCTACTGATGTGAATCGTTAAAGATGAAACATGACTGAATTGACAGTACTGATCAAAAACTTGCATTTTAAGAATGTTTCATATCTAACGATTCACATGACTACCTGTACAAAACCCTCCATTTGAAGCAATGCATTGTGGGAAGCTACTGATATCTTCTCTTGGTTTGAACCATTTGATTTGGTTACAGAGAATCAGACAAAGCGGCACTGGCACATTTTCAGAAAATATGAAATTTCTACAAAAATTTGCTTGCAAATGATAGTCTAGGCCTTTGGAAGAATAGAGATATATTTTTACACATAAAAATAACATGCCCGAAAGAGATAGGGACATTAATAAGATGCTAAAGACAACCAGGGAATTTGTAGGCTAACTTTAAAGTTTGCCTAACTTTAATCAAGAAATGTGTCTATTACGTGAATATCATAGACTCGTACTTATTGATATTAAAGCCACAAAGGTCACAGACCGGTCAAACAAACTGCATGCCATGAGAATCAACTCTAGCTTGCATTTTCTTGTGTTACACGCCATTTTCGTGGCGTCCGCTGAATTACTGTCGCCGGCGACATTAATTATAAAGTAGTTCTGTTTACACATAAGCGCGCTGATTTGAACTTAGTAATTTCAGGTGAGGGCTAATTTATATAAATGCTTTACAACCATGCAAAAATATAAATTTTGAAAAATGTAGGGGGCGCAGTATTTTTCAAATATGCCAGTGTCTCTTTAAATTAACACCAAAGATACATCATCAATTCCAATTGTGAAAGTAGTGACATTTTCATCACCTAAATCATGGTTGCCTGTCTTTATTGACAAGACTGAAATAGAACAAGACAAAATGTTATAGGGTGGTTGCCTTAAAATGGTTGCCTTTTTCTCATTACATGCACAACCAGTGCATGAAAATGTTTTTGCAGTGTGCACAGAACTGTGAAAGTTTTTATTAGTCTATCCTTGAAACTGCTAGTTAATGAAACCACAAAAGGAGAATTTCAGTCTTAAGTTATAGGCTCATGTTGTATCTAAGGCCTAAAAAAAAAATTGTTTGATTGGCGTAACATAGAAAAAAAATAGGGTAGGTAGGTCGGATTTTTTTTGTTTTGTTTTTTGTTTCACATACCAGAACACAAAATATATGACACACATACAAAAACAAATGGCACATCTTCACTTTTTCTGTAACACATCTTTTTATTTGTCATTTTGGAGGCATCATATCGCGGTGGAGGCATCATATCGCGATATTAAATGAAAATATTTGTTTTACGTGTTTTTAAAACTTTTTTTTTGCACACAAAAAAATAAAAATATTTAGGGTCGGCGGTAAAAATAGGGTCGGTCGGGTTACGCCAATCAAACATTTTTTTTTTTAGGCCTAACATAAAAGGCAATTTAAGTAAATCAAATTGGGGGCAAAATAGTGAGAATAAACATGAACATGACAAAGAGAGGCCAGAAACAGCATCTTATGTAATTGTGACCTCAGTAGAGCGATTCTTGATGATATCACAGAGGACATCGAAAATCCAGTATTTACCCTTTGCACAGGTTGCCATTTGCAGGTAGAGCCTCAATCTCAGGGGGGTAGGACATGCCAACCTAACAGCAACAGAACGACATCAACTTCCTGCGTAACCAGAGTGCTAGTCTTATTCTAAGACTTAATGGTAGGAGAGCACTCTTACGCATATCGAACGGTCACACAGAGTTGACTTAAGGCTAGGCCTGGTCACAAATATTTAAATCTAATGACCGTTATTGGAAATTACACTGTTTTGCAGCAAGGTTAATCCACTAACCTCGACGGATTTTGACGTCAATAATTTTTTCTTAAATTATCATGATATTACTAAGATCTTTTGAACAAAGGTTTAAGTGCTAATTTTGTAATGTCACTGAGACAGACTGCCATAGTAAGTGCACGTACAATGTAGCAGTTCCCCAAATTACCATTTGGAAATCCCCAATGCCCAAATCGAGCAGATCATGTCCTACCCCCTGCTCAATCTGGCAGTGGTATAATATGGAATAATTGTAGGTGTTACATAACAATGTATTCTCCTCTTGCAAGGTCTTTGGTTTGGCATAGACAGAATCTAACTGTTGTGTAAATGCCCTTATTTACAATGCTGCCAGTTAGTCTCCATGCAAATGGCGAAACCGCAAAGAGCGAATTGCGAATTGTCACTGTTGACTGACGTGACGCTAGATGCACCTATTTATGAAATAATCACTCTACTGATCTGCTGATGTCACAAGCATGAAGGTATTATAATAAACAGTGCTTTCTGACGGTATTTTAAAATTTGTTCACAAAGTCTTTAGAGAATGTTAATTCTGCCTATTCGGCCCTGGATTTTAGTTAGTTATTAGCCTAATTGTTAGGTTTGTGTGCGAGAGCCAACATTTGCTATTCTATGGAGCTCACAAAGGAACGTTTTTAGCTCTCACATCAAGACGAAAGATTGGCATGAAACTTAATAGATGGGGTATTGAGGTCAAGATCATTGAGGTCAAGATTCATTCAAAAAAATGAAACTATCAATTGGATCATCCCCCTTAAAGGGGTATTTTGTGATCCACAACCTCCTCCCCCCCCCCCCCCCCCTTTTTTTTTTTTTTTTTTTTTCTCAAAAAGTTAAGATTTTTATATCATCTGAACCGTTAGCCTTAGTAATCCATGTCTACCTAGTCTTACGTGCAAATTTGGTCGTATCTGTAAGAAATTTGCAATTTTCTGTCCATAAATGGACAGACATTACAGCACAGTGGCCTATGGAACTGTGGGAAACAAGCAATTACTCATTTAACACAAAACCCCAAGATCAGAATCAACTAAAATTCTGTGAATAAGCTTTTCTCAAGGATATCTAGTGAAACATGAATAAAACAGAAGGTGCTGGAATCATGAAATGCACCTTTAATTAAGATTGCATTAAATTTACCATGACTCTAGTAATTGTTGTGGAATTCTCTGATGAGATATAAAAATAGTGACTAGGATGCATATGGAATTATTCCACAATAAAGTAGGAGAGAAACACATGAACTTACCACTAAATTTATTTTGGTTTTTTGGAAAGCCTATGGAAATGCACAGGCTGTTTTCAGTCAGACAGGCTAAACAGCGTGTAGAAATAGAAAATTGATGTATTTGGTATTTTGGTATAAAGTTGGCATGCCTCCCAATGAAACCACATACGCTGAGATGCTTAAAGGTGCTGGCTATGCCACAGCCCTTGTGGGTGAGTATACAGGGTGGCCCAGTGGAAGGAATTTTATATAGGGTGTTTTAGGAGGGATCAGTGAAACATTGATACCCCCAAGTAGAATTACATGCTCAAAATTGACATCTGTGCTAAATTGCGTGTTTGTTCTTGCTTCCACACTTGCCTGCCATCTTATGGGTTCTGGGTTTGAACAAGAGAAGATATCAGTAGCTTCCCACAATGCATTGCTTCCAATGGAGGTTTTTGTACAGCTACTGATGTGAATCGTTAAAGATGAAACATGACTGAATTGACAGTACTGATCAAAAACTTGCATTTTAAGAATGTTTCATATCTAACGATTCACATGACTACCTGTACAAAACCCTCCATTTGAAGCAATGCATTGTGGGAAGCTACTGATATCTTCTCTTGGTTTGAACCATTTGATTTGGTTACAGAGAATCAGACAAAGCGGCACTGGCACATTTTCAGAAAATATGAAATTTCTACAAAAATTTGCTTGCAAATGATAGTCTAGGCCTTTGGAAGAATAGAGATATATTTTTACACATAAAAATAACATGCCCGAAAGAGATAGGGACATTAATAAGATGCTAAAGACAACCAGGGAATTTGTAGGCTAACTTTAAAGTTTGCCTAACTTTAATCAAGAAATGTGTCTATTACGTGAATATCATAGACTCGTACTTATTGATATTAAAGCCACAAAGGTCACAGACCGGTCAAACAAACTGCATGCCATGAGAATCAACTCTAGCTTGCATTTTCTTGTGTTACACGCCATTTTCGTGGCGTCCGCTGAATTACTGTCGCCGGCGACATTAATTATAAAGTAGTTCTGTTTACACATAAGCGCGCTGATTTGAACTTAGTAATTTCAGGTGAGGGCTAATTTATATAAATGCTTTACAACCATGCAAAAATATAAATTTTGAAAAATGTAGGGGGCGCAGTATTTTTCAAATATGCCAGTGTCTCTTTAAATTAACACCAAAGATACATCATCAATTCCAATTGTGAAAGTAGTGACATTTTCATCACCTAAATCATGGTTGCCTGTCTTTATTGACAAGACTGAAATAGAACAAGACAAAATGTTATAGGGTGGTTGCCTTAAAATGGTTGCCTTTTTCTCATTACATGCACAACCAGTGCATGAAAATGTTTTTGCAGTGTGCACAGAACTGTGAAAGTTTTTATTAGTCTATCCTTGAAACTGCTAGTTAATGAAACCACAAAAGGAGAATTTCAGTCTTAAGTTATAGGCTCATGTTGTATCTAAGGCCTAAAAAAAAAATTGTTTGATTGGCGTAACATAGAAAAAAAATAGGGTAGGTAGGTCGGATTTTTTTTGTTTTGTTTTTTGTTTCACATACCAGAACACAAAATATATGACACACATACAAAAACAAATGGCACATCTTCACTTTTTCTGTAACACATCTTTTTATTTGTCATTTTGGAGGCATCATATCGCGGTGGAGGCATCATATCGCGATATTAAATGAAAATATTTGTTTTACGTGTTTTTAAAACTTTTTTTTTGCACACAAAAAAATAAAAATATTTAGGGTCGGCGGTAAAAATAGGGTCGGTCGGGTTACGCCAATCAAACATTTTTTTTTTTAGGCCTAACATAAAAGGCAATTTAAGTAAATCAAATTGGGGGCAAAATAGTGAGAATAAACATGAACATGACAAAGAGAGGCCAGAAACAGCATCTTATGTAATTGTGACCTCAGTAGAGCGATTCTTGATGATATCACAGAGGACATCGAAAATCCAGTATTTACCCTTTGCACAGGTTGCCATTTGCAGGTAGAGCCTCAATCTCAGGGGGGTAGGACATGCCAACCTAACAGCAACAGAACGACATCAACTTCCTGCGTAACCAGAGTGCTAGTCTTATTCTAAGACTTAATGGTAGGAGAGCACTCTTACGCATATCGAACGGTCACACAGAGTTGACTTAAGGCTAGGCCTGGTCACAAATATTTAAATCTAATGACCGTTATTGGAAATTACACTGTTTTGCAGCAAGGTTAATCCACTAACCTCGACGGATTTTGACGTCAATAATTTTTTCTTAAATTATCATGATATTACTAAGATCTTTTGAACAAAGGTTTAAGTGCTAATTTTGTAATGTCACTGAGACAGACTGCCATAGTAAGTGCACGTACAATGTAGCAGTTCCCCAAATTACCATTTGGAAATCCCCAATGCCCAAATCGAGCAGATCATGTCCTACCCCCTGCTCAATCTGGCAGTGGTATAATATGGAATAATTGTAGGTGTTACATAACAATGTATTCTCCTCTTGCAAGGTCTTTGGTTTGGCATAGACAGAATCTAACTGTTGTGTAAATGCCCTTATTTACAATGCTGCCAGTTAGTCTCCATGCAAATGGCGAAACCGCAAAGAGCGAATTGCGAATTGTCACTGTTGACTGACGTGACGCTAGATGCACCTATTTATGAAATAATCACTCTACTGATCTGCTGATGTCACAAGCATGAAGGTATTATAATAAACAGTGCTTTCTGACGGTATTTTAAAATTTGTTCACAAAGTCTTTAGAGAATGTTAATTCTGCCTATTCGGCCCTGGATTTTAGTTAGTTATTAGCCTAATTGTTAGGTTTGTGTGCGAGAGCCAACATTTGCTATTCTATGGAGCTCACAAAGGAACGTTTTTAGCTCTCACATCAAGACGAAAGATTGGCATGAAACTTAATAGATGGGGTATTGAGGTCAAGATCATTGAGGTCAAGATTCATTCAAAAAAATGAAACTATCAATTGGATCATCCCCCTTAAAGGGGTATTTTGTGATCCACAACCTCCTCCCCCCCCCCCCCCCCCTTTTTTTTTTTTTTTTTTTTTCTCAAAAAGTTAAGATTTTTATATCATCTGAACCGTTAGCCTTAGTAATCCATGTCTACCTAGTCTTACGTGCAAATTTGGTCGTATCTGTAAGAAATTTGCAATTTTCTGTCCATAAATGGACAGACATTACAGCACAGTGGCCTATGGAACTGTGGGAAACAAGCAATTACTCATTTAACACAAAACCCCAAGATCAGAATCAACTAAAATTCTGTGAATAAGCTTTTCTCAAGGATATCTAGTGAAACATGAATAAAACAGAAGGTGCTGGAATCATGAAATGCACCTTTAATTAAGATTGCATTAAATTTACCATGACTCTAGTAATTGTTGTGGAATTCTCTGATGAGATATAAAAATAGTGACTAGGATGCATATGGAATTATTCCACAATAAAGTAGGAGAGAAACACATGAACTTACCACTAAATTTATTTTGGTTTTTTGGAAAGCCTATGGAAATGCACAGGCTGTTTTCAGTCAGACAGGCTAAACAGCGTGTAGAAATAGAAAATTGATGTATTTGGTATTTTGGTATAAGGCTGTCATGCTTATCAATCATTACTAGCTGATCTTATTAGAGTTGTCTTACATACTAGCTGCCAGGAATACCGTGACATTTACAGTTTGCATTGGATCGGATTTGAATTATTTGGTGATAATCTGTGGTGACAAGTAAATGGAAATTACTTGGCTTGTTGGGATATGATATGCATGTGTATATTCTTTTCCAATCAATTTTGGGTTAATGGAGCAGCAGGTAGTTATTAAATATAGGGTAAAGCTTTGGCTCTAACTTGGGACTTACCCGACTAGGTATGAAACAAATGGGATGCCAAAAGTTTTAATAAATAAAAATGTTGAATGATATAAATGGTTTTTACAATTATAATTTAAAATTTATCACTTGTTAAAGCCCAGAGAATTGTTGCACTACTAGTAGTTGTCCTGGATGCGCACTGGAAGGGTTAACATTTAGTTGTCATATCAAAACTGACTGTTAATGATATGTATACCCATATGTGTCATTAACCGTTGGTTTAATCAAAGAACTTGCACAAAAATTTCAATTTTTAAAGCCCTTGAGTTTTGTGCTTTGTGCTGCACACTGCTACCCAAACTACACTCATACCCAAATCCAGACAGTGCAGCCAAGCCTCAATCATTATAGCAATTCACCAAAAATGTCAAAAGAAATTACAGCAATACTGAGTGCAAACCACAAACCAATTTGGGTGCTTTGATATGGGTCGGTCAGGGGTGTTCCCATGACCTACATACGACCTCGTCCTCGTTCGTTATTAATACAAAAAAAATTCAGAAATAACCCTTCCAGTGGAGTTGATTCCAACAGGTTTGGAATAAGAAAATATTCCATGACAACATATAAAAAATTCCGAATTTTTTGTCAAGATTTCACGTTTACATGTTTGTTTGTTTGTTTGCTCGTATCCACAAGTCATTGGTAATGGCTTTGTGGTGGTGTTAGGATTTGTTCAGCAAGTGTGCTTATCCGGGGCCGCGTGTATCCATGATACGGACGCTCCTAACATAGCCCGCTATTTGAGGCTGGGGCGGATTGGGAACAGTCAGGGGTTTACACCCTACTCTTATTCGACACTGACTGCGATGTACATGTACAGTTGTGGCTCTCTGTACACGGGACCGACGGCTTAACGTTTTTTTTTTTTTTTTTTTTTTATTTGGTGATAATCTGTGGTGACAAGTAAATGGAAATTACTTGGCTTGTTGGGATATGATATGCATGTGTATATTCTTTTCCAATCAATTTTGGGTTAATGGAGCAGCAGGTAGTTATTAAATATTGGGTAAAGCTTTGGCTCTAACTTGGGACTTACCCGACTAGGTATGAAACAAATGGGATGCCAAAAGTTTTAATAAATAAAAATGTTGAATGATATAAATGGATTTTACAATTATAATTTAAAATTGATCACTTGTTAAAGCCCAGAGAATTTTTGCACTACTAGTAGTTGTCCTGGATGCGCACTGGAAGGGTTAACATTTAGTTGTCATATCAAAACTGACTGTTAATGATATGTATACCCATATGTGTCATTAACCGTTGGTTTAATCAAAGAACTTGCACAAAAATTTCAATTTTTAAAGCCTTTGAGTTTTGTGCTTTGTGCTGCACACTATACTACCCAAACTACACTCATACCCAAACCCAGACAGTGGCAGCCAAGCCTCAATCATTATAGCAATTCACCAAAAATGTCAAAAGAAATTACAGCAATACTGAGTGCAAACCACAAACCAATTTGGGTGCTTTGATATGGGTCGGTCAGGGGTGTTCCCATGACCTACATACGACCTCGTCCTCGTTCGTTATTAATACAAAAAAAATTCAGAAATAACCCATCCAGTGGAGTTGATTCCAACAGGTTTGGAATAAGAAAATATTCCATGACAACATATAAAAAATTCCGAATTTTTTGTCAAGATTTCACGTTTACATGTTAAACCATGGCGACATCTGAAATTGGGATTTCTTGGCCGCCCTCCCCTGCCCAAACCATACTCCTACCCAACCAGACCCGTACTCAAACCACAATCTACCTAAACCCCACTCCTATCCAAACCACACCCCTATCCAAACCACACCCCTACCCAAACCACACCCCTACCCAAACCACACTTCCCCTCAAACCACACCCCTACTCAAACCACACCCTTTTTTTTTTTTTTTTTTTTTCATTTCAAGGTCATGTGGGGTCATTTAAGGTCAAATCACTAATCATGTGGTAGGAGGATGAAACTTGGTGGGTGTGGTCAACATTCAGTGTTGACACTTTGGAAGGTCATTTCAAGGTCATTTCGGGTCATCTGAGGTCAAATCACTTAACATGTGGTGGGAGGATGAAACTTGGTGGGCCATCACAATCTTCCCTGAGATCTTAAAATTGTTGCTTCTTGTTCTTTAGCTACTGCACTGGGCGGGGGACCTTTGTGGTTCGAGAACCGCCTTGTCAACAAAAGCTATCCATGACATACATCATAGCTGATAGTCTTTACATTTTTGAAATGGTAAACAAGGTTAGAAATTGTGAACAAGGGTAAGATTTTGATGGTAAATGATGTGGAAAGTTCGAAAAGACTGCCATTTATAAAAAAAAATGTGCTCAAATCGAACATTGCACGCTTTTTTTTTTTTTTTTTTTTAACCACACTCCTACCCAAACCACACTCCTACCCAAACCACACTCCTACCCAAATCACACTCCTACCCAAGTCATACTCCTAATAAATCACTTCTACCCAAACCACACTCCTTCCCAAACTTCACCACACCCAAACCATACCCTACCCAAACCACACCCATACATAAATCACACTCCAACCAAAACCAAAGTCGAGTTCCCTCCACCAGTACAACACAAATACATTTGACCAAAAAAAATAAAATGAAGACCAATCTTAAAAATAATCTACAACTTCAGACAAAATCCCATATGTCCACTTTTAAGTCACTAGAGTGCCAAAATCAGTCCCTGTTCATCAGAGGTGTCCAACCTTTTTGACACGGGCCGCATTGGTTGAATCTGCAACTATTGCGGGCCGCAAACAAGTTTGGTGTATGACGTGTCTACGAAAATCTGGAAGTAGGACCCATATCTATACCAATATTTGCCGAAAAAGGGACCCATAGCAATAAAAGAGATGCAGATTTTTGATCAAATTTAACACAAATTTTCCATTTTGTTGACCTTTTAGCAAATTTAGAGAAAAATTTTAGCTTCATTTTGAGGAAATTAGACTAATTTTCACCACAATTTTCAGAAAATTTTGGTTTCAGATTGATGAAATTGAACTAATTCAAATGACATCTTTTTTTAAATCTATTAAGATATTTATGCATTTTAATTTTCTGGGAAGTACCTTGTGGGCCGCATGAGAGCTCTTCGCGGGCCGCAAATGGCCCGAGGGCCGCAGGTTGGACACCCCTGCTGTACATAGTTTATTGGAAATTGCAACCATAAAATATTAAATATCTCAAAAATGAAAAAATGAAAATTGGCATGTATGTTTCAGTCACCATTATCCATATTCCCATTAAATTTTTGGTCCCCCGCCAACTTTTGTTGGCGAAGGGGGACTATAGAAATGCTAGCCTTCCGTGCGTGTGTGTGTGCATCCCTCACAATATCTTTGGAACTAAGCAAGTGTGGAAGTCCATCTTTGCAACATAGATGTATCTCAAGTAGGTGGTGGGTGGGATACAAAGTGGGTCATGTGGCATGGGTCAAAGGTCAAATGTGGTCAAAAATAGGGTCAAATATGGGCAAAAATAGTTTTTTTTTTTTTTTTTTTTTACAACACAAATACATTTGACCCAAAAAAAATAAAATGAAGACCAATCTTAAAAATCTACAACTTCAGACAAAATCCCATATGTCCACTTTTAAGTCACTAGAGTGCCAAAATCAGTCCCTGTTCAACAGAGGTGTCCAACCTTTTTGACACGGGCCGCATTGGTTGAATCTGCAACTATTGCGGGCCGCAAACAAGTTTGGTGTATGACATGTCTACGAAAATCTGGAAGTAGGACCCATATCTATACCAATATTTGCCGAAAAAGGGACCCATAGCAATAAAAGAGATGCAGATTTTTGATCAAATTTAACACAAATTTTCCATTTTGTTGACCTTTTAGCAAATTTAGAGAAAAATTTTAGCTTCATTTTGAGGAAAATTTTCACCACAATTTTCAGAAAATTTTGGTTTCAGATTGATGAAATTGAACTAATTCAAATGACATCTTTTTTTTAAATCTATTAAGATATTTATGCATTTTAATTTTCTGGGAAGTACCTTGTGGGCCGCATGAGAGCTCTTCGCGGGCTGCAAATGGCCCGAGGGCCGCAGGTTGGACACCCCTGCTGTACATAGTTTATTGGAAATTGCAACCATAAAATATTAAATATCTCAAAAATGAAAAAATGAAAATTGGCATGTATGTTTCAGTCACCATTATCCATATTCCCATTAAATTTTCAACAAAAGCTATCCATGACATACATCATAGCTGATAGTCTTTACATTTTTGAAATGGTAAACAAGGTTAGAAATTGTGAACAAGGGTAAGATTTTGATGGTAAATGATGTGAAAAGTTCGAAAAGACTGCCATTTATAAAAAAAAATGTGCTCAAATCGAACATTGCACGCAGACAGAACGTGTTCCTCACATTTTGTCACTGCATGCAGACTGTGTCCTGTTATTTATTAATGATTCATGTTTAATTCTATTCATACCTATGAATCACAGCCATGTTAGTGTTATCATCTGAGGTTTCAAATTGGAAAAGGCTGTTATTTGATAGTTAATAACTAGCTGTATCCATGATTGCATCAAATGGCAAATGCTGATTAAATTGGGAATATTGCAAATCAAGTACTCTATTCATTGCAGAATATAATTTAAAGGGGCATTTCGTGATCTACAGACTAGTCCCCCCACTTACGTAAAAAAATGTTTAGATTTTTATACCATTTGAACCTTTGCTCTAAGTATAGTATGTATGCCAAATATTGTGTGCAATGTTGATCTGCTCTGGAAAAAAATTCATTTTGAATTTGTTGTCCGTAAATGGAGAGAAATTACTACACGGGTCTATGGGGCACTGTGATACTACAAATATTATGCTAAAAACATCAAACCGCACGGTCAGAATGAACTGAAGTTTTGAGAATAACCTTTTTCTCAGGGAAATCTATAGTGATCCATAAACAAAAGATGAGGTGCTAGAATCATGGAATGTGCCTTTAACTTCTATGTAATGTTTAGCTAAAGTTGCAATATTGGTGGCCAAGAACCTAATTTGATATTTAAATGCCTGCTTTAGTTCAAACACACAGCTCATGAACCTTGCCAAACGTCTGGTAGATTGCAAGTATTTCTTTTGCAACATTAGAATTTAGAATCATTGCGGTTTTTTTTATTAAAGGTGCATTTCGTGATTCCAGCACCTTCTGTTTTATTCATTGTTCAATTGATATCCTTGAAAAAAGCTTATTCACAAAATTTGAGTTGATCATGATCTTGCGGTTTTGTGTTATGAGCAAGTGCTTTTTCCCATGGTCCCATAGGCCACTGTGCTGTAATTTCTGTCCGTTTACGGACAGAAAATACAAAATTGCAAATTTCTTACAGATACGATCGAATTTGCTCGTAAGATTAGGTACACAAAGATTACTAAGGCTAACAGTTCAGATGATATAAAAATCTCAACTTTTATGAGGTAAGTGGCGGGGACAAGGTTGTGGATCACAAAATGCCCCTTTAAAAGCATATGATTGCAATAAAATTATTCCCAAGATAATCGTTTATCTATTGTTCTCCGAAATAACCCCAAATGTTGAAATATGATTAGCAATTAGCGTGCATTGTGAACTTTTTGTTCAGAAATTGTAGGTTGCAATTTATGTGGAAGTAAAATGTAAGGCTAAAATGTCTCATTGCATAACTTTTTTGTTGTCCTTTTATCCTTGAAACAAATTTGAAATCAAAACAGACATGAATTGAGTAAACTTATGCAGCATTTATTTTTTACTAATTGTAAGTAAATTCTTCAAATGAATGAGTTTAAGACAAAGTTGTTACCATTTTTGTTGTAAAATGGTGACTCTTGTGGCCCAAAAAAGATCCGAATAATTTGTCCATTTACGGAAAGAAAATACAAAAAATGGTAAATTCTAGAGTAGATCAAGTCCGCACGTACGATTAGGCAAACATCCTTTACTGGACCAACAGTTAAGATGATATAAAAATTTCAATTTAGATAAGTTGGTGGGGATGAGCCCTGTGGATCAGGGAATGCCCTTTTAATTATTTGGTAACTTTGCATCAATATTCATCCCTTGCAATATTGTCTATTCTTAAACAGCTGTGAAAATGTAAGCAATTTCATTGGCTGATGACTGGGTTCAATTCGTTTAATTGAACCCGGATAGTACGTGCTGCGTATTGATGTTATTTTTAGGTTGAAGCGCTCGCGTCATACTACGTTTTGCTACGTTCGTGCGCGCCTGCCAACGTTGCGTCTCGTTGCGTATGATCGTTGCGTTCAACGGGTTGTTCGATTGTTGTCACTGGGTGATGGCAGTCCTTTCTTGTTGTATTAAAAGCCGTAAAACATCGCGAAATTGAGTTAAAAATGACCTTAAATGATAAAGCTGTTTAAGAATGAGAATAAAGATATGATTTTGGGAACCGGTACTCTCTTTACGACGAATTGAACCCGGCGACACCATTATTTTTTGCGTGGAAGAACTCGGCCTCCGGCCTCGTTCTTCCACTTAAAATAATGGTATCGCCTTGGGTTCAATTCGTCGTAAAGAGAGTACCGGTTCCCAAAATCTTACCTTTATTCTCTAAATAAGTAAATTCTTCTAATTTGTCAACAGGCAAATGGCATCTCGGCACACACTGTGATCCAGATGGCTGCCAGGACCCCATAGGTCAGGGATTTGACTATTACTACGGTGTCCCGCTCACCAATCTACGAGACTGTCGAGGAGACAGCAATGTGTTCATTGCCTGGGATGAACACATCTACCGAGACATTTTCATCACGTACGTGTTCCTCCTGTGGGGCTCGTACTCCCTCAAAAAGCGCAATATTGTCGGCAGGCCGGGATTTTTGATTCTCTTTTTTTTTTTTTTTTTTTTTTTTTTTTTTTTTTTTTTTTTTTTTTTTTTTATCTGCTTGCACAACTTCTTTGGGAACATTCTACTTGTACAGTTGTAATCTGGTGTGCTGCTCTTTGTCTTACAGCTATACGCGAAAGCAGGCGAGACTTGTGGTTCGAGAACCGCCTTGTTTTGTGAAGTGCTTGTTGTGGAATTTATTCATGCTAAAGTGTAAAATTATGCATAAAATTGATATTTCGGAACAATTTAAACCTTTATGTGCATCACTATCATCGTCAGGCCAGATGAAAATGTTTATACCTCTGTGAAGACATTAAATATTTCTCACAATGATTTTGCGTTATTTGCAAGAGGGCACATACAAGGGATTACTTTGGAAGTTTGTGTCGTTGGTAAAAATGTTAACCCTAAACATTTTTTTTTTTTTTTTTTTTTTTTTTTTTTTTTTTTTTTTTTTTTTTTTTTATTGTCGGCAGGCCGGGATTTTTGATTCTCTTTGCGGTAGCGTCCTTGGCTTGTGGAGGATTTTACGCATTCATACAGGCAATAAAGATGATGAACTGCTTAATCTTAGAGAACCGAAAAGTCGTGGAACAACCTTTCTCTTATGACAACCTGGCCAGTAGAATGACCCAGAGGGCGATAAACTTCTTGGAGGTGAACCATAACAAACCATTAATGTTGACTATGTCTTTTCTGCAAGCGCATACTGCCCTCTTTAGCTCGGACAAATTTGCGAATCAGAGCAAACACGGGCCGTATGGCGATACAGTTGAAGAGATGGATTACAGCTTAGGCGAGGTGATGTCGGCATTAAAACGACTGGGCATTGACAACAACACGTTTGTGTACTTGACATCGGACAACGGCGGACATGTTGAAGAACACACAGAGGATTTGGTCCGAGAGGGCGGCTGGAATGGCATTTATAAAGGTCTGATTTAATATTATTCACCAATTTCACATTACCTATAATGAAGTAAAAAATGAGCTGAAGACGTCTGACCAATGCATGTGCAGCACAGCTGTTTGAAAGTCTCATTTATTATGACAAAACCAGAATAAAACCAAAAATATCAACAGCAATACACTTTTGACAACTAATTTAAATTATTTATTCAAGTAACTTCATCCTGTGTAAATTTTTTACGACATTTCATTGTGGGCAAACATGATTTTACTAAAAATCTAGTTTAACATGTCTCTCTATGGAGAATGGGTTTATAGAGGACACTATAACTTTTGTAGGCATATATGGCAAAATTCCCCCAGTGGATTTTTCTGATTTTGCAGAGGTAATAGCTTATGCATGTCCCTACTTAATATCAGTTGTCAAAATTGTGTTGCCACTGCTTAAAATTGTTCTAAAAACAAGACAATTTGCATGGGGTCAAACAGCTGTGGTAGGTACCCCATGTGTATCGCAGATTCAATAGCTTTTGAATTTCCCATTAGTTTTTCTCCCCACTGCAAGAGGGAAGACTTGTGACATCATCTGCTCACATCACATTGAATTCTGGGTACAAAGTGAATTTGGTGAATTAAGTTTACAACTGATTGATAAATTGATTAATTAATCAATTCAACTTCAAAATATACAAGCCTATACAATGTTAATTTTCTTGGAAATAGCAAAAATGGAGATTGAGATGAGTAATGTAGTCCCAAGGAAATAATAAGTTAATATAAACTGATGCATTGGTAGACTGATATTTATCAACCCCTCACACCTCAACTTTGGTGGCTTACCCTACCCTTGGTCATGTGTTGGGTCTGAATTTTTTTCACTAAAATGTGTGCAAAGAGTGTAAAAACGATTACTTGAAATAATTTTGCAACACAATCTTTAAATTTGTTTGCACCCCCCTCTCGAGACGAGGGTTAATATAATATTAATGATATTGTTGTGTAAGCCTTGTCTTCCAAGTTACAAGCACACTTAAATTTTCGTTTGAACATTCTTCACAACAGGTAGTAAAGGTAGCTCATATGAAGGAGGTATCAGGGTACCCACTGTAGTCCGTTATCCAGGAATTGTCCCAGCTGGAATAGAGATCTCGGAGCCGACACACATCATTGATGCTCTGCCGACAATAGCCAACGTGGTGGGAATTCCCCTTCCTGAAGATCGTATCATTGATGGTAGAGATATGATGCCGCTGCTAACAAAGAAACAGACGATTTCAGATCATGAGTTTTTGTACCACTATTGTGGTGGCTATATGCACGGTGTCCGATACAGACCAAGAAAAGGTGAGTGGGAGGCAGATTCTTGCTTTTTGCAGTACAGTGTGCCATCAGCCCTTACCCTTGCCAGTTAGATGTTTAGCTCACAGCACACTTTGTGTAGGGTTTATGTTATTGAGTAGATGGATAAATAATGCGGGCGAGCGGGCGAGTGGTAGAAATCGTTAATCCACTCTACAGACTAAACCGAATAATCAATTAACTTCTTACGTGGCACGGTGATAGATTATGGTGAGGTCATGTGCTGTGTACTTTTTGTACAGGTTGTGAATATTAATGAGCTAATTTGCATATTTTAAATAAAAAATGATTAAACCGGTTGTGCCATCTTAATTATGCACTGTGTAAGTGTTGACCATAAGGGTCGACATCGCTGTCCAACTTCCATTGGATTAACATGCAAGTAGTGTGATTATTATGTTGAAAACAGCTCAACGAAAGAGTTTGTGTGATCAAAGAAACAAAAGGGGTTACTTATTGTAGATAACCATTTTAGTGTGCATGCGCACGTAACCAACCATAATATTGACAAGCTAAACGAGTGACGTGTTCATGTGTAATATTTTTATTACGTGGGTTCTGAATCGACTTTTTCCCATGATGCATCAGGAAAACATCTCCTCTCCGAGGTAATCGTTGGTGGCGCAGAGTATTGCAAAATGCGAAAATTGAATGGGTGTGTTTGTGACATGATCAGGAAAAATCTAGCACTTTCAAAAAACGGTTTGTCTCAGAAGACTAGTGTGTGCATAACATTTGGAATTTTTTTAATGGTCATTAGAAATTTAAAAAATTGACCACAAAGCATCTGAATTACAAAATCATGCTTTTTGAAGAAAAAAAAGTTATATTGTTAAAGGACCATGGTCTGATCGCTAATCGCCTTGTCCCAGAACCCCAAATATTACCGGAAGTGAACAAACTTTTGGGTGTCTGAAGAAAGCTTTGTGATGCGCTGTTCCTCCCACTTATTACACTGGCATATGTTCTATTTTGTCCGAGAAATTAATCCCCGACTATAGATCATCTGGTTGCCAAAAGCAATGTGGGAGCAATCTATTCTCGGCTTTCTGATTAACTCAAAATAAATATTCAGAGTGTGTGACTTCCTTTGATCTTGTCACATATACTGTTAACTTAATTGGATTATTTTGGAAAAGTGGAGATCAATCAAGACATTTTTTATAACTGACTCATGTTATTGAATTATCTTGATAGAAGTCTTTCGATATTGTTGGACCTGTAGTATCTGCACAAACTCATAACACAATTGCAATCTAATTTCATTTCAGGCATTTTTTAATAACCACTTCAAAGTTGGCCACCAGAAGAAGCCTCCTGCTGTAAATAGATTACTGAAAGCAGAATTCTATTATCATTCATCTAAGATAGAGCACATTTCCCCATCATGCCCCCCCTGAACCTTGAACACTGTGTCATACACTGCTTGCTTTTTAGACTTCCCATCGTGCACTTTGCCTATACGCACTGTTCTATACATCAAATTAGGAAACCTGTTTGTTGAAGTTTGGTCAACAGTTAGCACCCAATATATATAAACAAAACTAGAATTTTGCAGTTCTCGGCTTTCGCGCTCGTTATATTAAAAAAATAAAAGTTGTAGGCCGCTTCTTAAAAAACTTAATATTTTAGTGACATATACACACGCACAATGGATTGCAAAGTGGTCCTGCCAGCTATGCTGGCAGCCCACAAAAAAAAAAAAAACTACTGCTCAATTTTTTTTTTTTTTTTTTTTTTGTGGTTCAAGAACCACCTTGTTCTTAATTACCAACATTTTTTGTACCAAGTCAATTTGTTTATCATAGTATTTTCCATTGTAAGTAAAATAAGTGTGTCACAAAAATATTGTCCTCTTTGAATACCATCACTTGATAGGCTTCTGCATCATTGATGCTCTGGTTAGACTTCCCATCGTGCACTTTGACTATACGCACTGTTCTATACATCAAATTAGGAAACCTGTTTGTTGAAGTTTGGTCAACAGTTAGCACCCAATAAATATAAACAAAACTAGAATTTTGCAGTTCTCGGCTTTCGCGCTTGTTATATTAAAAAATAAAAGCTGTAGGCCGCTTCATAAAAAACTTAATATTTTAGTGACATATACACACGCACAATGGATTGCGAAGTGGTCCTGCCAGCTATGCTGGCAGCCCACAAAAAAAAAAAACACTGCTCAAAGGTACTTAGCCCAGCTTTTCTTTTTATCTTTCAGGTTCAAGTTCCTCATATAAGGTGGTTTACAGCAGTGTGCGGCTGGTCCCAGGCCCTCACGGAGTACAAGGTTGTTTTAACACCTACGCGTGTCAGTGTTACGGCTCATCAATAGACCATCACAACCCGCCACTAGTGTACGACATCACAAATGATCCATCGGAGTCCACCCCGCTGGATCACTCAGACCCTTTAGTGCAAGACGTTATAGCCAGGGTTGAAACAGCAATAGGCCAACACAAGGCTAGTTTGAGCCATGTGCCATATCAGTTTAGTTTCTTGCGCATGATGCCCAGACCGTGGGCTCAACCGTGCTGTGGGGTATTTCCCTTCTGTTCATGCAAAGAACCTTCGTACTCTTGCAAGGAACAGTCATATGCAGATGCATCGGCCTGTTTGTCGCAGGAGGGGCCGCAACCGGACTTGTCTTCGCACGTGGCCGAGGAGCAAATCACGCCGCAGACATGATCCTTAGTTGGACAATGCTGCTGAATTTTGCAATTCTATAACCATGGTTTTGAGATTGGATGCTGCTTCTGTGGAGGAATATGCCTTATAAGGAACAGAAGCCAAAATGTGTGAACTGGTTGACGGTGGTTGTCGATAAATAGTGATAATATTGATCCAAAATGGCAAGTTCGTAAATTAGAATCATTTTCAAAGAACTTGCAAACATAATATTTTGATAAATTATGTGTGCATATTCTAAATTGATTCATTGATTAATTATTACATTAATCAGTGAATCGGTTCAGCAATTTATCGCCAATATTTGGTAGAGACGGAGGGATGTGTCTTTGTTCTCTAGTAACATGGCAGAGAGCTTGCAGAAATACCTGAAGAATAAGATTTGTAACCAATGTGCAATGTGACCAGAGAATCTTGGGAGTGTATTCCTCATATTCAGATAAAACTGTTGATGAGAAACTCGACTCTGTTAGCCATAGTTGGCTGGGAGTCATAAAGCCATAGTTTGTAATTGATGACAAAACTACAATTTTCTTTTGAAAACTACAATAATTTAATTTGTACAGTATATTGAAAAAAAGATAAAATATACAAAAAAAAGTGTAAATTAATTGACAATCTTTTCAGCAGCTGCTGTAAAAATATCAGGGATATTTTGTGAGGATTTGTTTTTTGTAGCATTTTTTTTTTTTTTTTTTTTATTTCATTTCAGGCATTTTTTAATAACCACTTCAAAGTTGGCCACCAGAAGAAGCCTCCTGCTGTAAATAGATTACTGAAAGCAGAATTCTATTATCATTCATCTAAGATAGAGCACATTTCCACATCATGCCCCCCCCTGAACCTTGAACACTGTGTCATACACTGCTTGCTTTTCAGCCTATCAATAGATAGTCAGCCTATCAATAGATAGGCTTATGCCATCAAGTAGAAGATTTTCTGTCAAGGGCAGCCACAAACATATAAACTAGTCTTTTGTATCTTGTTCAATTCTCATGAAAATCACAGTTATGCAAGTATTGAAATTGCTGGTGCTTTCTATGAAACAATTTTTTGAAATTTTGAGTTCAAATTGTTTTTTTGGGCTATATTTTGTATTTTTGCCCTGATTTCCAAGGTGACAATTAGTAGGCAATTTTTCATGCAGCATCACTTGTCCTAGCTGCTATGTTGTATAATGCTAGCCTTGATAGATGCATTTGCAGCCTAATGTTTTACCTGGGTTGGTCAGTGTGCTGCCAATTACATGTTTGCTAGCTAGCTGGGGTCACAGACTTTTAGCAAGCACACATCCCAAGCTCAGTACCTCTGGTCAGATTTTAGCAATATGCTTGGACCAGTAGTTTTACAATGGATATAGTATAAATATAATTTAACATTTCTGTACATTTAAAAAATGGTTTATATTTCTTCAAAATGTAAACTTGTGTATTTTACATAATAAGCCCAATGCATGCACCCAATCAATAGAATTTCTGCTCATTTATTCCGGTCAGTCAGATAGTATATCTTCTACCCCCTATAAAAATCCAAATATTTCTTTTTCAATTTAAAATAAATGTTTGGAATTTCTTGGATCCACAAACCTTTCCTCTGTGTGTGTGTATGTGTGTCTATGTCTGTATCCCAGTCTGTGCCTGTACTCTGGCTGTTGAATGTGTGTAGGTGTGTGCCTATGTGTGTGTGTGTGTGTGTGTTGTAAACAGATGTCAAAAATAAGAATTAACAATTGAACAAATCTGTTTGCTCAGCATAAGACCAAGAAACCTATTTGTATGTACATGTATGTGTCTATATATGTGTGTGTGTTTGTGTCTATGTATGCATGTATGTAAGGGTGTGTGTGTGTGTGTGTGTGTACAATATGCATGCGTACATACATATGTGTGTGTGTGTGTGGGGGGTGTGCGCGTGTGTGTGGGGGGGTGTGCGTGTGTGTGCGTGTACGTGCGTGCATGCGCGCGCCGGCATTACATATAATAAAGTTAATGTCCAAAGTAAAGAATGCCGTGATAACTTATCTCATTATTACGGTTCCTTTGGACATTAACTTTATTATATGTATTATATGTATAATGTTTCTATCCATTAGCTAATTTAGCTAACTAATTGGAGGACTTCTAAAAGTGATCCTTTGTGCTCGCACTTTAGCTTTTTGTTAACAGAATAAACCTATATGTATAGCAAGATTGAATGCTTAGGTTAATAGTGTTTCAGACAGTTATATTTATTTATAGTGTTTAAAACAGATACATGTTCGTCTTTATGTCTGTCTGGTCATTTCGGTTAAAGTATTGTAATTTGTTTCTCTCCTGCCCAAACTCTTGAGCCAATTTCAACCAAATTAGGTCAGAAGAACCCTGGGTCCAAGCTTGGTTCATATAGGGTGTTCACAGATTGGGCCAATTAAGGGGCAATCTTCGAAAATCTATGAATTTGTTTTTCAGTCGCAGATAAATTGCTATAATCACCAATCTTGGTCAGAAGATCCACTAGCCCAAAACCCATGGGGGTTTAACAGATTGGATTCAAAGGTCACATGCATTGAAACCAAATTCAGTTGGAAGAATCACTCAAGTGCTGACACGTGACCCATATGGGGGTGTTAACAGATTGGGTTAAAGCTCATGTGTGCTGATTAAAGGGACATTTTGTCAGTTAGGGTAAAGTTATATAATTTGTTTCTCTTCTGCCTAAACAATTTGAGCCAATTGCAGCCTAGGTCAGAATAGCCACTGACTCATGGGGTGTGTTAAGAGAATGACACCCATTGACCCCTATATGACCTTTTAACGCCATCATACAAGTGTTACACATTTTGCGATCACAAAGAGAGGCAAGACTTGTGGTTCAAGAACCACCTTGTTCTTAATTACCAACATTTTTTGTACCAAGTCAATTTGTTTATCATAGTATTTTCCATTGTAAGTAAAATAAGTGTGTCACAAAAATATTGTCCTCTTTGAATACCATCACTTGATAGGCTTCTGCATCATTGATGCTCTGGTTGAAGAAAGAACTTGCCGGCATTCTTAGCTTAATGTGTGCCCCAGTCAAAATACGATTACCATAAAAGCCTTCAGCACAATACTTTGTTCATCACATAATAGGCAACAATTATTTGGCTTTTGTTTATCCACATGTGTGAAAGTAATTCCGTTTTACACATGCGATTCTTGCCACAGCCAGGGGCGGCGCCAGGTGGTGGCAAGGGGTGCGCCCCTATGAGTTTCAAAATTCAGGAAAAATGGGCTTTGAGCAATAAATTGCATAAAAATTAGGTTTTTTACCTATGTGAGTTAATTGTGTAATATTTTGCCCCAATGATTTTACCCTTGCATCGCTCCTGCCACAAGAGTGCACCACATGTACATCATGTTCAAAAACTAGTTGTGAAATTGGAGTTAGGTAATTATCTGCTTGCACAACTTTTTTTAAGCAATATATTGCATTATTGTTTAATACCCCAAGCTGACGGTGCCCCTGTGCTATATAATATAGTAAGCGAGGGCATGCATGCACCGTTGATGCTCTCGTTTGATGGGAATGTATTTGGTGCATCATTTGAGGAAGAGCTCCCTCAAGGGTTAAGCTTACAAACTTGATTTTATGAGCGACATGTATGCTCACAAAATTTGGTGGGTGCGTGTAGGGATAGCAAGATCATTTAAAAGGTTTCAAAAACTAGTTGAGAAATTGGAGTTAGGTAATTATCTGCTTGCACAACTTTTTTTTGGACACCCTATATTCATACAGTTGCACTCTGGTGTGCTGCTCTTTGTCTTACAGCTATGCGCGAAAGCAGGTGAGACTTGTGGTTCAAGAAGCGCCTTGTATTTAATTTTAGGAACTTGTAATCTGAATACTTGACTGTGTTTTTAACATGTTTTTGAGCATTTGCGTTATCAAGTCTTACCCTTTCCCCTGACTTCAAGAATATGCCTGTGCTAAGTTAAGTTAATCTTTTCACTTGGTATCATTTTACATACATTTTTTTTTCAGCTAATACTTTCAGGAAGACTTTCCCATCTTTGGTTGATGTCAGTCCTGAGGTGCTCTACCCATCCCTTAACTTTGCTGCATTTGATGGAGAGGTGGAACCTGCAGGAGACCTGGTACCGAGCTCTGTAAAGACCTTGTTCTTGTCTATCAACAGATATGAAAGGAAGAAGAATCTAGACCTTGCAATTGAAGCACTTGGTTAGTTGACGTTAAAGGTGCAACAAGAGACTTTGAGGCACCCGAATATTGTGTCATAATAGTAATTTCATATAGATTAGACACTCAATAGATTTCTTACCTTGTATTTGGCTACAGAAATGTCTTAATTAAAAGAGAGAGAAAAAAATGTGATTTTGATTTGCTATTAACCCTTGTCTTACCAAGCCTTTTTTTGTAACACGGTTTACCAAGGGGGGGGGTGGTTACCACCCCCCTCGAGAATTTGTTATAAAGCACCCGATGCTTATGATTTTGATACCAATGGATAGCTATGGTCCTCCTCTTTCCATTGATACCAAAATAAGTACCAACATACCTAGTATGGCATCACAATGACGTCATCAAGTCCGCGAATCCAATTTTGCGCTAAAAAATGTAGGAATATCGGATTTTCAGCTCTAAATGATGGCAATTGGCCATAACTATAGAGTTTTAGAGCCATACTGTGAATAATATTTTCAAAAATGCACCATAAAATATCCTTGGGTGGCAACCACCCCACCCTTCGACTTTGACGGCATACCCTAACCCCGGTGAAGGTGCTACCCTCACATTTTTTTCGCTAAAATGACCGGAAAGGATGAGAGAACGATTACCTAAAAGCTTTCTGCGAAAGTTTTTTGGCATTTTAGCGCACCGGAGCGAAGTTCACTAGGGGGGGTGGTAACCACCCCCCTGGTAAGACGAGGGTTAAAATATAAAACTATTTGCTCCTATACAAAATTAGGAATTTGGCTTATAATATTTTGCACAACAAAACGAAACGACGCAGATTTTTAAGGTGGGGTAAAAAAAAAAGGTAAAGGGGACGGACCTGTATACACAGGAACGGAGTGCCCATCTCTCTTTCGAAGCGATTGGGCCAGACTCCACCATATAATGTTGCTGTAGGGGGCTCGCTACACCTCCTCTAGAGCGAGTCTGTTACCTTCCCGACATTGAATAATGCCGGTACCCATTTATACACCTGGGTAGGGAGGAGTAATTGAGGTAAAGCGCCTTACTCAAGGGCGAAACACGTTGGCCGCAGTGGGACTCGAACCCACAACCTTTGGATTGCGGGGCGAGCGCTCAATCCACTGGACCACATGTGCCCTACTAAGGTGGGGAGAGGGTTTCATTTTAGGAAAAAATTGTAAACACTGGGAAGATGCAAATGTGATTGCAACTAATGTCATGTTGATTCAAAACTTCGTGAAAGTATTTCAGAAGAATCTTACAGTTTATTTAAAAATTCAAATTGTACAAAGAAAATCTGTTTCACAAAGTATCACCTCCTATATAAAGAGGACAAGATAGGTGGACAAGTTAGCTCAATCAGTTAAGTGCTCGACTCCTGTGTATTGTGGTCATCCATGCGTATAGGCGTGGGTTCGAGCCCTGTGAGATTCGCCTATCTTGTAATTTCCCTGGACAAGAAATTAACCGCTTGGTTGTCCCGATTTACCCATGCGATATTTGGGAAGATAGTCCTGGCTGCGATGGTTATCTCGATGTATGTTTGCTGATAAGGGAAAATGCTGATCCTGATCTGCTGCACTCCTAGAAATGTTGCTAAATGATTTATGGTATGGTTCAGCGGTCAGCGGCCATTTGTGAAAGCACTTAGAGGCCAAATAGCATAAGGCACATAAATCTCTGCTATTATTATTACTAGCGGGAGGCCCGCGCTTCGCGCGGGCTCCGCTAGGTGATTGAACGGGAGCGATCACTGAAATGGAGGCAATCACTGAAACAGAAGCGATCACTAAAACAGAAGTGATCACTCAAGAAGTGACACATACATACTATGGTGACACATCTACAACCACATCGGTGAAACACACACGCATAGTGAATTGTGACAACTCCTCAAACTCCCGTATAAATAACTCGCCATCCTGAAGTTTAGGACTCCCCGAGATACAACATTCTGCATTCTTAATTTCAATTCAACATTTTTAATAACTCAATTTCTCGTAGTTTCCGTCATATAGCCTGTAGCTCGTGTACTTACCATTTTCTAACCAAGGAAACCGTTAAAACTTTCCGTATATTTTTAATTTTTTTCTTTTCAAAACTACTCCCCGTGTCCTAGCTAACCCGTGGTGTCCGTCATACATGAACCAAAGCGCAATAACATGACTTGTTATTGACCATTTTTAAAATGCATTTTAGGGTAAAATGCTGGCAAAGCAGTTGCCAGGTATTTTACCATAAATTTTATGATTTACGGTAAATTTTACAGTTTACAGTAATTTTTACGGTATTTTGCCGTTAAACACTTATTTTTATTGTTTGTTTACGGTATTTCACCATAAAATTACGGTCAAACGTCAAATTTGGAAATAACCATAATAATTATTTTACGGTTTCACCGTAAAAATACGGTGAATCTTTCATAGTGTATGATTGGTGGGCGATCTATCTCTTTGGCTCCCGCAGCTTCTTTTCCCTCTACTTTCTTCCCCTCTCTTTGAAACCCCTTTTCTGTTTTTACTGTCTGGTTTGCTTCTGTCTGTCTCTCTGGGGTTTCAAAATTTCACCTCTACAAATTACATTTAATGTAATTTAATTCTATTAATCTCTCTCGACCATCTCTCCCTCTCTGCTCTCTCTCTCTCTCTCTCGCTTTATATATCCCTCAATATTTTCCCCTCTATAAAGACCCTTACCAAATACATATTCCCCCTGTCTCTAGCTCATCCTTTCTTTTATTTCCTTCTCTGCTTTTGCCCCAATTTGTTTTGTTTACTTCTATTCTTTTTCTGCCCTTTTCTCTCATCAGGCTTCCTCTCTATCTTTCTCTTATTATTTGTATATTATTATTTCTCTCTTGTTTCTCTCTCTTCTCTAGTTTTACCTCTCATTCCTTCTCTCTCTCTCTCCCTCTCTCTTCCTCTTTCTCCCTCTCTCTCCCTCTCTCTTCTCTTTCTGCATGCGATCTGTCTCTTTGGCTTCCGAAGCTACCTTTCCCTCTCTTAATTCCCCTCTCTTTGAAATTTCTCTTTTCTGTTTACTTTGAAATTCCTCACAGCAGCCAACAACGTCCTGCTTAGCTATTGTTATGACTGTCATTGTTCAAATAGATTCTTCAACAGACTTTAGTAGACGTCTGTGGAAATTTGATATCCGGGTTTAATAATAAGGTTTTAGAACAAAAATATGTGACCGGTTAGAAGTTTTTCTGCTTAACGGTTTCAGGTGGTATAAAAGGAACCATTTTAGACCAAAACATTTCTACACGGTCTTCGATTTTTCTTGGGAAATCCGAAGTAAATATCCGTGTTTTCAAATGGCAGCAGTGCATGAGCTGATGTTGGTGTAATCCATGCACAGCGGGACGTTACCGGCTGCTGTGGAAATTCCTCTTTTCTGTTTTAACTCTGTTTTGCTTTTAGTCTGTCTTTCTGGCTTCCTTCCTTGTCTATATCCCTCAACATTTTCCCCTTTAACAAATTACGTTTTCTCTCTTATTCCGTCTCTCCCTGGACAGTCTTTCCTCTCCTCTCCCCAAATTTCATTTTCTGATGCATTCTGTTTCTCTCTCATTCCGTCTCTCCCTCGACCATCTCTCTTCTTCTCTTCCTCCTATCTTTCTCTCTCTTATGTCTCTTTTTCTGTATGACAATCTCTCGCTCTCCCCTCCTTACAAATTACATTTCCCCCTCTGTCCTGGCTGTCTTTTATTTCCTTCTGTGCTTTTAGGTGGACTATGAATCCGGCGGACAATAAAAATTTCTACACCGGTTTGTTTTGTACATTCCCCCTCTATCTCTGGCCGGCTCTTCCTCAGGCGTACGGACGATCACGCGAATCATATGCGCGCGTCGTGACATGCACGCGTCGTGACATGCATGGCGATGCGTTCACACCGCGGCGCGCGGTCCTGTGCGATCACCATAGAGTGATAACATACCGGTCGTTGGCAAATCAGCAATTGTTTAAATAAATTACGCACGACGCGCTGTAAAAGCGAGGTTGTGATTGGGCGACGACTGCCGGTGAGCATACCGATCGTTGGCAAATCAGCCAGTGTTTAAATAAATTACGCACGGCGCGCTGTGAAAGCAAAGTTATGATTGGGTGAGGACCGGTGGTGCTACGCTGGAAAAAGGAGGAAACGCAATAAAATTCCTAATCCGATGGCGCTACCCATGCAAAGTTGCGTTTTAATAATATAGATATAGGACCTGATATTTTGCAAAACAGATTTCATAAGTACTCAATAACTACATCAGCTGTACCCTCATGCAAACAGTCATCCAAATGAAAGGTATTAGATGAAAAAGAAGCATTGCCGAATTCAAAATATATATCAGTGGAAATCTACCACCAAAATCTTTTTCATAAATATCACCTCCTATATAGGACCTAATATTTTGTGAAACAAATTTCTTAAGTTCTCAGCAATTATATCAGCTGTACTCTCATGGAAACAATCACCCAAATGAAAGGTATTTGACTAAGAGAAGCATTACAGAAATCAAAATATCAAATTTTTGAGTGGAAAACTACCAGCAAAATCTGTTTCGTAAAATATCACCTCCTATATAGGACCTGATATTTTGCAAACTGATTTTGTTGGTAGATTTAGACTGAAAGGTTTGATGTTTTGACTTTGGCAACGCTTCTTTTTTGTCTAATACCTTTCATTTAAATGATTGTTTGTGTGATAGTACAGTTGATGTAATTACTGCGCAAAATATCAGGTCCTATAGGTGATATTTTGCGAAACAGATTTTGTTAGTGGGTTTCCACTCCAAGATTTTGCAAAACAGATTTTGTTGGTAGGTTTCCACTCAAAGATTTGATATTTTAACTTCTAAAGCTTCTTTCTTTCCAAAACTTTTCATTTGGATGAGAGTCCACCTGATATAGTTATTTAGTACTTATGAAATCTGTTTCGCAAAATATCAGGTCCTATTTAGGAGGTGATATTTTGCAAAACAGATTTTGTTTGTAGGTTTCCATTCAAAGATTTGATAGTTTAACTTCTCTAAAGCTTCTTTCTTTCCAAAACTTATCATTTGGATGAGGGTCCACCTGATATAGTTATGTAGTACTTATGAAATCTGTTTTGCAAAATATCAGGTCCTATAGGAGGTGATATTTTGCAAAATAGATTTTGTTGGTAGAATTCCACTGAAAGATTTGATGTTTTGACTTGTGCAATACTTCCTTTTCGTCAAATACCTTTCATTTAAACGATTGTTTGCATGGAAGTACAGTTGATATAGTTATGTAGTGCTTATGAAATCTGTTTTGCAAAATATCAGGTCCTATATAGGAAGTGATATTTTGCGAAACAGATTTTCTTAGTACAATTTGAATTAAATAAACTGTAGGATTCTTATGAAATACTTTCACTAAGTTTTTGAGTCAACATGACGTTAGTTGCAATCACATTTGCATCTTCCCAGTGTTTACATTTTTTTCCCTAAAATTGCCCCTCTCCCCACCTTAAAAATCTGTTCCGTTTCTTTGCGCAAAATATCATAAGCCAGGAATTTCAAAATTTTTGTACCAAAGAAACATTTCTCAGCTTATCGTTTCAGATGGAGATATTTTTGATGGAAAGCTTTACATCGGGACAAAAATCAGCACTTTCGATTTTTTAGGGACACCTGATATTGTGAAATCTCTCGTTTCACCTTTAAGGGTCTACCGTTATCTCAGCTCGGGAAGGTGGGGTCCCAAGTATTTAGGATTATGATTTTGGTTGTCCTCTCTGAACAAGTTTGGAGGAGTGAGTTGATATTCTGTCATATGGTCGTTTGAACATTGCCACAGTAAAACATGTTGTTTTTTGTTTGTTTTTTTTTATATAGGCGAGCTAAAGAGTCTAATTACTGACAAGGAATGGAAACAAGTGCACCTTATCATGGCTGGAGGTTACGACGACAGGGTAACAGAAAACAAAGAGCACTACATCGAGCTACGCCAACTCACCGAAGACCTCAAACTGGGCAGCCACATAACCTTCCTGCGCTCCTTCAGCGATTCCCAGAAGCGCACGCTACTGGACAGCTGCACGTGCCTTCTCTACACTCCTAGCAACGAACACTTCGGTATCGTGCCAATCGAATCCATGTACATGAAGCGTCCAGTGATAGCTGTAAATAGTGGTGGGCCGCTTGAAACCGTCAAAGATGAAGAGACCGGTTTTCTGAGAGAGGCCACTGCGGAAAGCTTTGCAGAAGCCATGGCTATGTTTGTGAAGGATAATGATTTGAGTGAGAAGCTTGGAAAGGCTGGACACGATCGAGTTATCAGCAAATTCTCCTTCGACGCTTTTGGGAACCAACTAAATTCTATTGTGAACAAACTAGCACAATGATAGAAAAATGGTCCTGGCAAAACTGCCGAAAATTCCATCCCATACGTTGACATCCAAAGAATGTGTATATACTCTGTGCACATAGAGGTACAAAGTAATAAACTCCCACACAAGTCTCACAATGAATGCCTGGTATTTGTTGACTTATATGACCAGTACTTTGTGTATCAGTGAAAAAGATTTGTTTTGTTCATACATCATGCACTGTGTCATAAATCGCGCACGATTTAGACTGTGCCTAAGAGTGTATAAGTGTGTTTTGTAGTAAGGTGCGATAATGCTGTGCAGCCCATCAATTAAAGGTACATTTCGTGATTTCAGCACCTTCTGTTTTATTCATTGATCACTAGATATCCTTGAGAAAAGCTTATCCTCAAAATTTGAGCTGATCCCGATCTTGCGGTTTTGTCTTATGAGCAATTGCTTGTTTCCCACGGTCCCATAGGCTACTGTGCTGTAATTTCTGTCCGTTTACGGACAGAAAATACAAAATTGCGAATTTCTTACGGATGCAACCGAATTCGCACGTAAGATGGGCACACGTGGATTACTAAGGCTAACGGTTCAGATGATATAAAAGTCTCAACATTTTTTAGGTAAGTCGGGGGGACGAGGCCTTTGTGGATCCACAAATGCCCACTTTAATTTACTTGTACATGCAAGTAGTTATAGTTGTGTTAACCCCATGAGCACTGCCTGATTTTCAAACAGCATTTTGATGGCCCTAATTGTCATCATCTTACTTATTTCACTAACAGTCAAAAAGCAGTTTCCAAATATTTAGAGCTTCTGAATCCTTTTGAGCCCAGGCGACGAAAATAAAAAACCCTGTGTTACGGGCCCGACCGACCGACCCTTGACTTTAAGTTTTCAGATGTTTTTTTTACGTTTTTCCAAAAAATCATGTAAATCAGCCTGTTTTTTTTAGCCCAAATTTATCAATTTTGGCAAATTTTTTAAAAAGAGAAATATTTCTTTTTCATTTTTCCTCTTGATTTTTCAGATATTTTGCGGGCTATTTGAGGCCAATTCTGAGCTCCAGAAAAGAAATAAAAAGGTAAAAAAAAAAAAAAAAATTCGCCCCTTAGCCCGCCGGACCGACCCTACTCGAAGGTCCGCTCGCCCGTTAAAACAGGTTTTTCTTTTTTTCGTCGCCTTACCACGTTTCTATGATTGGTTCCCCAATTGGATAGCATTAATTTTTCAGCCAATCAGCATTCGGGTTGTACTCATTGTGGCAAATGTATACTGTTCAAATGCTAAAGCCTGTATTTAAAAGAGAGTTAACTTTAGAACCTGGGTTTTTAAAACCGGGGTTCTATTTAGTTCTACATGAGTGGTCCTCAGGGGCCGGCGGGGCACCCGGGGGGGTGGGGAGGGGTTGGCGGCCACCCTGAGATTTTCAAAAATTTAGTGAAAAAACAGGGGTGAGGAAATTTCTAATGGATGGGCCAGAGAACGGCCCTGATTTCCATGAGGAATTTCTCACCTGTGACACACATTTTTAGAGTTATGTTGGAAGGAAAACGGTTCACTCATTGTATGAATAACCCTGTTTAAACCCAGGTCTAAACAGTGGCCCATAACCAGCTTTTTTCCAGGGGGGGCCCATATATTTTAAGGGGGCGGATATCCAGGATTTCTCATAGAGGGAGCGCCAAATTTTCTGCTCCACTACGTTCGCCGGGTAGTAGTTTAGTTTAGACCCAAATTTGTTCCCAGTCGGATCGAAATTTTGAAGGGGTTATTCACTCTTCAACTGCAGGCCCCCCCCCGTGCGTTTAAAAAGCCCATATTTATTCATTAACAATGCGCTCTGGTGCCTTATGCAGACTCCAGGCACCCTATGCTCTGTAAAAAATAAGGGGCCGCGCGCCGGGGGTTGCCGCCCCTAAATCCGCCCCTGAGAATTATATTAGAATTTGTTAGTATAGTATAGGCCTATGGTGTTTCAATGTAAATTGGCATGTGTGCAGAAATCACTATTTGTCAGGGGGGTGAGGCAAAAGGGGAAAGAAGCTGCCTGCCCTGGGTACGCCACTGGGTCTAAAGTTAGACCCTCTTTCAGAATACCAGCCTAAAACATTTCAGGAAGGATAGAATCGCTACTTCAGTGACCATGCAATAAGCTCTTTCGGACAAAAGTCCCATCCTGAGGAGGAATTTTGTCACCCGTTACAGCAATTTTAAGGTATGTGAAGCAAAAAGGTTTCCACTCATGTAATGACTAACCCTGGTTTAAACCCAGGTCTAAACAGTGCTGTAACCAGTTTTTTTCAGGGACACATATATTTTCAGGGGGGCCAAGCATCGGGGCGGAATACAGGATTTCTCAATAGAGGGGCGGCAAAGTTTTTTCGTCGGTTAGGTTTGGTAAGGCATCCGGCGCCCTGTTGTAGCGTCATTCTTCAACATCTACAGGGCGCCCCCGTGCGTAAAAATCCCATTTATATCGAGAATGCGCCCCTGGTTGCCTTATGCAGTGCAGGACCCTATGTCTGCAAAAAAAAAAATAAGGGGGGGTGCGCCCATAAATATGCACGCGCATATATGTGGTTGTGATCAAGCAAAAATGAGTCTAAAGGCAGAGTCAGATTCAATTTTTACTTTTCAATGTAAAACTGTATGCTCACATTTGAAAAGCTACATTTTGCTGCTGAAACCTCCATTGACAAATTGACCAATTAATCCAAAGATTATTTATCAGTTGCAGTGGGTGGCATTATAAAACACTCTGAAACAAAAGCACATTTTCTCATTTGTTTTGGCTGATCTCAAATCAATATTGCGAGTTCCGAGTAATTTTGCTTGATCACATAACATATTAGAATTGTTAGTATTAGTATAGGCTATGTTGTTCAATGTAAAATCGCATGTGTGCAGAAATCACTAATTTTTTTGGGTGGGGGGGGCAAGATCCCTACGAGGGGGGGGGGGGCAGCTGCCCCTCTCGGTACGCCCACTGGGTCTAAAGTTAGACTCCCTTCAGAAAACCAGCCTTAAAACCTCAGGAAGCATAGATCTGTACTTCAGTGACCATGCCAATAAGCCATTCGGTTTTTTGTCCAAACTGGACGTATGACTTTTAACCTGGACAAGGTAAATCCCCACCCCAAACTTCTGGTGCGGGGTATTTGTGCCTTAAACCCCTGTACAAATGAATTTGGTGTCCCCGGTGGGTAGGTAATAGTCTGCAATGCAGCTGTGTCATTGTGTGGTGGATCCAGGATAGTCGTCCATGAAGTGTGCGAAGCAAAAAAGAGTTTAAAATTGCGTGTTATTAGGTATATCAAGCAACATTTGTATAATGGTTTTCATAACTCATTTATTCAACTACACTTGTATTATAGTAGATTAGAAATTTATTATACTGGTTCACGTTTAATGCAACTACCATTTGTATAGTTGATAGGGACATTATTGTACTGGCTCCACATGATGCATTACAACCCTACTACAACCCTTTACTGGACCGTGATCCCGGGCCATGCTGGAAATTAACTGGGGACTTGCATGCACCAGCAGTGAGTCTGCCATTTTTGATTTTAAATAACATACATCTAACTTATGTGGTATCATCGGAAAGCCTACTTCATTATCTTGAAGGTGCAACAGGAGATTTTTGAGGGGGGGGGGGGCCAACCCCCCCCAAAATTGTGTTATAATAGTAATTTCATATAGAATAGACACCTCAATAGATTTCTTACCTGTATTTGGCCACAGAAAGTCGTACAAGAGGGAAAAACAGGTGATATTTTATTTGCTTTTATATCAGGGCTGGAAAAAATGCTAAAATTTCCCGGGAATGAATACAATCAGATTTCCCTCCCAAGATGCAAAAATTCCCTCCCAAAATCAAAGTTCCTTCAATTCTTATGTATTTCTTTATTCAAGGACAATAAATTTCCTTCCAAACATCAAAATTTCCCAGGGAATGTCATTCCCAAATCCCCACTTTTTCCAGGCATGGCTTATATTCGGCAATAAGTAGAGGCGTAATATGACACCATGTCCTAATCCCAACCTTGAAAAAAATTCTAATAAAAGGGACTCTTTGCATATTCTGGTAGCCCTATATATGAATAATCACCCAAAAAAAACAAAAAAAAAAAAAAAAAGACAAAAAAAAAATTTGTCCCGCCTTCTAGTTGCTTGCGTTGGTCAGATATTCAAGGGTCAAAGGTCCCGACTTTATACGGCCTATGATGGTTATATAAGCTCATCCGATTGGCCTGAAAGCCACAAAGAAGATGGTGTCTATACCCATGGGTTGGGGGTCAATAAAACAATATTAAAAACAGTATTGAGGCTTACAAAATGAAAGGGGGAAAAAAAAGTCATCCTCAACAAAATCTTTGCAGCATGGAAATGGGGGAGAAAACAGTTTTTAATCACCATTTTTTTTTTCCCCCCCCAACAACGGGGGTTTTTTTTTTTTTGTTTGTTTTTTTCTCAACATTAAATTAGCCCAATCTCGTCCCGTATGTACAAAGTATCAAATAAACCAAAACATTGACCATAATCTATAATGAAAAATTGTAAAATCAGTGGATTCTATCTTACTACCTAATTTGGCTGACTGTTGTGTGTATCTTCGCAAAAGGCTCCGTCAGTTTCGATCCATATTGCGCCAAACTTCAATTAAAGATTGAATGTTTACCCGGCGGATGTTCTACACTATATTCGGACGAAATCCGTTCAGTAATGGCTGAAAAATTCATCGAAAATGTGGTTGGTTGCTATGGAAATCTACCAGATTGTTATAACCGTTAACTAACAACCCGTACGCGGTGTTTTGTTGCAACGGGCGTCTTTACGCATGAGCGCTGTATGCATTACGCAATACAGGCGCCTTATGGCAAAAAAGGTCAATACCAGTGTATAAACAGGGAAGTTTATACAATTAAAAAATGCAGGATGACGGAAATGTATACGGAAGACTACGGTACATGAGTTTATATTGAAAAAAAGTAAGATTACGGGATGCTGTGACGGTTAAGTCATAAAGTGCGGGATGCAGATAATTTTCAGGAGTTTGAGGAACTTAGGTTAGCATACGGGGATAATATCGAGAAAAAAGGTTAAAAAACACCACAAGTTTTTTTTTAATACGAGCTTATCGGACTGAAGTATTCGGACTTTGTATATTTAAAAAACGGGAACACATGAGGGTCTACCAGAATATTACGAAAAATATGATAACTTGAGTTATAAAAAAGTATTAGAATTACGGGATGTTTTGATTCGATGGAGGAGGATTGATAAACTAAAAGCTCCCTGAATATATAGGAGTTTGAGGAGTCGCTTGCCTGTTCAGGGGTCGCTTCTGTTTCAGTGATCGCTTCCATTCAGTGATCGCTCCCGTTCGCTCATCTAGCGGGAGCCCGCGCGAAGCGCGGGCCTCCCGCTAGTGATAACTAATTAACCATTCTTGGACAAATATTTCATTTGGACCACATCAGAAGCCTTATTACCGCTTGTTGAAAATAAGCCAACTCCTGAAACTGCATCACAGGGCGCAGTGATTCGCCCTTGCTCCACCAAATGTTTTTCTCACAAAAATAAATAGGCTTAATGTGACACATGTCCTTGACACATGTAACCTTGAACAAATTCTAATAAAAGGACTTTTTGTATATTCTGGTAGACCTATATATGAATAATTATGGAGAAATTTGCCCGGCCTTCTAGTTGCTGCGTTGGTCAGATATTCAAGGTCCAAGGTCATTGACCTTTATAAGGCATGTGATGGGTCATAACTGCTCAGCCAATTGGCCTAGAAGCAAAAAGGTGGTGTCTATAGCCATGTTTTGGGGGTCAATAAAAAAATAAACATATTTGTTAGCCTTACAAATACAGCCATCATTGCTTTTCAGCATAGAAAGGACTTTTCATCCGAATTTTTACAAGTTTTTCTCAACGTAAATTAGCCAATTCGTCAGACTGTACAAATATTAAATAACAATATTTGACCTTAATATATATAATAATGAAAACAGCTACAATAATATTGTCAAATCAGTGAATATTGTTCTTGGACAGATCCTCGAACTGATGAGTCCTGTGTGATTTAATAGTGTGATACTAGTGATAGACCTTTTTGCATAAATATTTCATTTGGTAATGGGTACTATTAAAAACCCCATTACCACTGCTAAATGAGCCAACTCCCGAAATAGTCGGGACATGGCACGCACGAAATATCTCACAAAAAAAAACATCAGACAAAACTTTTCAACGACCTTCTTGTAAGTGGAGAATAACAAATTGCGTGAGCGCCATAAGGTCGGTATCATACTCAAGTATATCGTCCTCTCACTCCTGAGAGGGAAATACACTGTACTATAGTGCTAGCTTCCTTCCACAACCTTACTTTTGCACAAAATACCACTGCATGGCTTAATCGGTGGCAGAAGAACACAACCCCTGTCAACGCCCCACCCATAATCGCCTAATGCTTCTGGGTCAAGATGCTATGGTCGATCAGCCAAGAGGGGTTGGACGGCGACACCCCTCTCCGCTGGACTAACACATGTATCACATAGACTTGTTGGAAGGTGCAAGCAGAACTCCAACCGACATTGTCCAAAATGTCTGTGATGAAGGCCTCTTTATAGAATGCCCAGGAGGAAGCGTGAGCTCGAACATCATACCCTAACCAAGAAGCCAGTCAACCAATCATGGTGTTTTGTGTGCATTTCAGATGACTGAGGAAATCCAGCTGGCTCAATGTGTCCCTTGCTGCAGGCTTCTCAGAGCTGTCTGCATCTCCGGTCTATGCAAGCTATGTTGAGACGTAGCAGAAACACCGGTTTCGGGGTAAAAGAAAGAGTCTGATTCTTGGCCAAAAAGCCTGCATGTGGGAGAATAGAGACCTCTTTGCGCTCAAAGCGGCGGTGGGCCTCGTCCGTAGGCAAAGCATGTATATCCGAACTCCCTATGGCCACAAGCCACAGCCACTAGGAAGTTCCAGAAGACTAAGCTTTTGATTGGTTTTAAACTGTTCCGACACCAAGAATTGCAAGACCAATGGTAAATCCCACTCCGGAACAAGGCTACGAACTGGGAACGATCCCGTAAACATACCCTTCACCAGATTGGACAAGCGGGGACTGAAAGAAACCGTCATGCCATCACCGAGCCCTTTACGGGTCTGGCCTGTGGCTGTTCGGTAAAAAAAGAAACCTAGAAACCTAGGGCAGTCAGGACACTAAGTTAAACCCACTTCTGAAATACTTCTTTGAGGAAATTGCCAACCTGGTCTACGGTCTCAGAAATTGCATGGATCGAACTCTCTATCGGCACACCGTGCATGGTAATCCTATGATGCTCTAGTGAATTTGCCTGAACAGTGAGCATGGCAGGCTGTTCAGAAAGTCCCACCTTAGAGTACAGTCTGCAGAAACGCTTCAGACAGGTTCGGAGCATGGGTGGTGCCTCTTACCAGGTCCCCTCTATTTTGAAGATGATCTGTTCCCTTACAAGCAGATCTAGCGGCCTGGGAAACCACAGCTGCCGTAGCCATAATGGGCTACCATCCGCAGGACCAGGCAGTCTCGAGACAGAGCCACTCGAGGACTTTTGGGATCATGGCAACCTGGAGAAGCTATGATCAAGTATAGGCTATCAATCCTGACCGGTCCGCTTCCATTGCGTCCCATTTGTTTGCCCGGGCATCCGGGTTCCAAAAGTAGTCACAATCTGACTGATTCATGACTGAGGCGAACAGATCCGCGTGTGGACGGTCCACCATCTAGAATATTGTGCGGCAAACTGCAAAGTAGAGCTGCCACTCCACCGACGGCTCTCTGACTTTTGGCTGTGTCTGGGATAAGGGACCCTCCTGCGAGATTGTCCGCAAACCATTGTCCACTCCCGAAACACTGGAGGCGATCAGCCCAATGTCCCAATCTCGGCACCACCCGAATAGCCGAAGACTAGGCTGGGACTGATTACACCCCCTTCCTTGTTTATACGTCACCACCTTCATATTGTCGCGGCGGACAACAATTACCTTCCCCCGACCACGGGGAGCCAGTGCCGCAATGCCAGAAAGACAGCGAACAAATCGAGGACGTTTATGTGGTGACGAGCCAATGAGGCTGGTCAGCGGCCTGCCCCCGAAGAGATAGGAGGTGAGCCCCCCCCCCAACTTAAACACATCCGTCGTCAGGGTGTTTAAACGCATCCATTCTCAGGGTGTTTGATAGGTCACAGGTAGGCTGAATGGGACTCCTTACCTCATGAGTCGCAAAGTCCACCATTGAAGGTCTCGGGTAACCTTCGTCTTCCTGGGGTAGGAAGGTGGGGTGTGTACCACTGGTAACAAGTTTTTTATCCGGCCAGCTAAAACACATAAATTTGAAACCTAATGGCTGCATCTAATCTTGGGACCATCATTTGCTTTCATTTTAGCGCAAGATAATCTGTCACGCCACCTTACCTTTGGTAGTGGTAGGCAAGACTCAGTTTTAGATTAAGGGGATGGTTGCCACCTTATAATATTTTTCCTTGTAATCTATCAAAAATATATATGCTTTATGCACTTAATACCTCTTGTGTATGTTACAAAACTTGATTTTCCTTTCATAATCACCCAAAAACCTAGCAAAATCACACATTCCTGTATTTTTAACTCAAAATAGAAATTGGCTTATTTTTAGCAACAATCAAAGAAATCAAGTTTCCCATGATTATTACTTCATTAAAACATTACTATGACGTCAAATGGAGGACTATTGGAACGATTTTGATATCAATGGAAAGAGGAGACCTCTACCAATCCACCTGTATCAAAATCAAAAGGGTCAGAGGCTTTGTAACTAAGAAATCGAAGGAGGGCTTAACCAACACCTTTAAAATGGTTCAGGGGGATGAAGTTTAAAGCACAATTTCAAGCAGATAGTGCATACTATTTTTTTAAAATCAAGGAAGGGTGCATTTGATTGTTTTTCCTATATGCTAATTGTGTTTGTTGACCCCCAAAACCTTGGTATAGACACCTCATTTGTGCTTTTAGACCATATGGTTGAGGAGTTATGATCCATGATTTGCCTTATAAAGGTCATTGACCTTTGACCTTGAATATCTGACCAACGCAGCTGCCAGAAGGCCGGACAAATTTTTTCATAATAATTCACATATAGCCCTACAAGAATATACAAAAAGTCCTTTTATTAGAATTTTTTCAAGGTTGAATCGCATATGGCCTGTACTAATATAAAACATAGGCTGAATTTCGTATTTGCTCCTATACGAAATTAGAAATTTCACAATTTTTTTACCAAAGAAAGATTTCTCAGCTTAATCCTTTCAGATGTTTTTTTTTCTGATGGAAAACTTTACATCAGGGCAAAAATCAGTACTTTCGATTTTTTAGGGACACCTGATATGTGAAATCTCTCGTTGCACCTTTAATTTGCTACAAAGATAATTCCAATCTGATAAGTATAGGTCGAACTACAGTCTTTCGAATCAAGTAGTCAGCTACCCCTATCTACGGATTCCCATTTGAATGCACGGCGGCCAACTAAGCACATGTAAATCCGTGGACAGAGTGGAAAAGAGACTACTTGGTTCAAACGACTGTAGCTCAGTCTATACCAAACCGATATGAATGATCTTTGCAGCAAATTAAAGATAATGAACTAGGCTTTCAGATGATACCACACGTGTTAGATATATGTTACTTAAAAATTCAAAATGGCGGACACAATCAGGGTCAAGTTTTTTTTTACTCACCCTGTATATGGACTAAGTTCCCACTGACAGTTCCTTAAATGGGGCTGTCAGACGGCGGAGCTCTGTCCATTTTTTCTGGAAAAGCTGTATTTTAAAGAGCTCTATCTCATGATGCAGTTCATATGTGCAGGTAGCTTAGTTTTCAAGTTATGAGCCTTTAAAGTTAGACTTTAAGTTCATTGTAATGTGCTACTGTAGCTAAACAATATTCTCCATATGAACTGTGTTCATACTGACAGTTCCTTAAATGGGGGACTTTCAGATGGCAGAACTCCATCCATTTTTTTCAGGAAAGTAATTAAAAGAGCTCTCTCATTATGTACTGTGCATGTAGAGGGCTCAGTTTTCAAGTTATACTTTAAAATTAGACTTTCTTATTTTTGGTGTAATATTTTTATTTAAAAAAATCCATATGGACTTAGTTTCTACTGACGTTCCAAATGGGGCTGTCGGATGCGGAGCTCTGGCATTTTTTCTGAAAAAGCTGTATTTTAAAGAGATCTATCTCATGATTGCAGTTCAGGTAGCTTAGTTTTCAAAGTTGAGGAGCCTTTTAAAGTTTAGACGTTTACATTTAAACTTCATGCATTTCTTTTAAAAAAAAGCCATCGTTGTGCCAAATTGGCCTTCACTGCACTGATATTACTATATACAGCTTGCAGGAGCAAAATTTGGAAAACAATTTTACAAATTTGCAAGATACTGATTTTCGGTCAAAAAAATACTGATTTTTTGGTATCTGGAATAACTGAAAGCTGATTCACAGTTTGGCATGTCTGTGTATGACGCTATTGTGCCGTCCATATCGCATAACACACAATACATCCCTACACAATAGCGCAAAGTTCAAATAGCGAGTTGGTGGTGAGACAAAATGTTTTAATTGTGGGCCGCAGCTATAGCTGGCAGGCCACTTAGCACTCCGTTGTGAGTGTTGATGTGTGGATTGTGTGTGTATTGTACTGTGTGTGTCACAAAGGGTTAAAGTTTTTTAATTGACATCAATTGAAAAGTTTAACTTCAATTGGAACCAAACTTCTTGTCATAGGTGCACAATGGGATCCCTCATATGTTGATGAGGTCAAAGGTCTTTGTATGAAAGGTCAAAGGTCAGTGTGAGGTCAGTTGAAAAAGCGGCTCAACTTTGAAAAGTGTAAATTGATCTAAATGAAAACTTGAAGTTCATTGGAACCAAACTTTGTCATAGGTGCACCACATGCGCTCCCTCATATTGTTGATGAGATTCAAAGTAACGTGCCAGGGTCAAAGGTTACATGGGGCGGGCCACAGCTATATTCTTTGAAATTTTATAGCGGCGCGAAAGCCGAGAACGCGAAATTCTAGTTCGTTTTTATGGTTAGTATATCCATTTTCCCATGAAACAACCACTCATAGTGATTCAAGAATTGTTTTTATAACATATATTGTGTAAGTTATTCTTGATGTTCTCCCTTTAAAAGCTTGTGCGTGAGTAAGTTGCATCTTATACTCTCACCTTAGCTCAAATTCAAGTTGTTTGCTACACTTGTTGTCTGTCTCCGAACCTGGCTATGCACTCTCCAATACAAGAGAGTTCTGCGTCGTCACGGACAAAGCGCAGGACTCATGACCTAGACAATTGTAAATTGTGAGGCAGGGGTGAAAAAATGTAAATTTACGGGAAGATAGTTGAATTTCTCACAGATTTCCCCACTATTAGTTAGTAAAAGTTCCCTCCACAAATAGCCAAGTAGTTTCCCTCCAAATGGTCAACCTTTCCTGGGAGCTTCCCTAATTCCCCACTTTTTGAGCCATTGTGGTTTCGAACACCACTCTAACCAACATGTTTGTGTTGCTGGCAAGATACTTATCTAATTCTCATCGACCCAACAAAATCGGGGAGCTTTTTAGGGGAATATTGCAATATATGGATAGGTTTAAGCGTTCGAATCAGCAGCCGGTGATGAAATTTAAATGATTCTGTGATGGTTTCCTTAGTGGCAGCGAAATAAAGGCAAAGCGCTTTGAATTTTATGGAAAAGTGCAGTAAATATACTGCATTTTATTCATTTTAACAAATCCTGAACAGGATTGCCACCATCTTACTTGACCTTGCCATTCCCGGACTGTGAGTCTGAACTCTGAAAGGCCTTGGCGTATTGGATCTTGGGGCTCATTGGAGTCTATGTACAGGGGAATCTGATGACAAAACTTGCTACTGGTTTGGTATAATTACTATTGAATATATACCATTTCGTCGTGATAAATGTTACACCTGTAAAATAGCTTAGGGCCCTATCATTCCCCCCCCCCCAAGTTCCTAAAAAATTAGCCACACATACACAATTATAGCAATGTTTCTTTTTTTTAAAAAGTGCAAAATTTTGTGCGATTGCCGGCAAATTGTGACCTGAAAACTCGCCCAACTTGCACCAACCACTCACCTGGAAATTGTCAAATTGAAATGAAGATGCCTATTAAAGTGCTTGTTCCGATTTATGTGTATTTTGTCTCTACTTATATAGAGAGCTGGCACTTGCACATACACCCCTCAAGTACCGTGGTAACAACTTATTGTGTGTTCCTTATAACGCACCGAGGGCGGTGCATTTTAACGAGGGACAGGGCGTTTATTTACAGTCAAAAATGGAAAGTCAAAAAATCACCGTACACAAGCTTATTTTCGCCGATTATCAATAATTGACAACGAACGAGCAGGGGGACGCTGTTTTTTCGCACCTCCAGAGTCAAAGTTCCATACTAATTAAACTATTATAACTGTGCACAACAGCGATTTTATGATACAGTTACGACAGTCCCGGCATTAAATCATGTGATTTAAGTAATCTTAACTCATTTTCTTGGTTTATCCAAAAATCGTTTAGGGAGGGGGGGCGTTTGTTTTTTTTTTGTTTTGATTAGAGCAGGAGCGTTTATTAGGAACAACACGGTACATTATTTTGGTTAGGTTTGGACTGAGGTGATTAATAATGTAAAAAAAGGAATAACAGATTTGTTACATTGACAAAACCGCATTGGGTTGAAAGTGAAAAAAAATCACCAGTTTATTGTAACAACGTGACCGAGAATGGCCCAATGCTCAACTTTCCATGCAAGACGGCCCAAATGTGGAACAGTGCGAAAGGAAGTAAAGAGACTTTAGATTTCAGGGTTTATGCAGGTGAAGATGCAGGCGTGATAAATGCCTACTGTTCCACATCGTGATTCTTGTGTGGAAGTTACGGCATTAGGATGTTTGCATCTGCACCGGGCATAAAAACCTCAAACTAACGGTCGTTTTAAGTGGGTGTTTCAATAAGGTGACACTTTTTTCTGGCATACTTTTCTGACACCTACTGAATTCGGAAACCTTAACGGCCTTAACGGATAACCAAACGGTTTATGTGTTGTATTTAGTTAAGGTTTCCGAATTATATGGTGTCTGAAAAGTTGTCAGAAAAGGTTGTTAACTTTAGGAAACACCTGTAAAAGGATGTTACCCAGATGGTGCTACCTATGGTTTGCAACTGAAGAAGTTACCAATAAAAAAAGTACACCGGGGGGGGGGGCATTTATTACAGAGTATAGAGGGGACAAACTTATATCTTATATTATGATCTGTACAATTGCCAAAGCAACCTTTCAAACTTTTTTTTTTTTTTTGAAAAAAACGTTGCCTTGAAAAGGTGTCGTGGTGTGTCCTCGTAGACAACATATTTTAAATCATGGTATGTTTAGGCCAATCAAATTGCATTGTTTCTCCAAAGCTCATCAAGGTTGGAAAACTTGACAACCTTAATTCAAGAGACATTTGACGCAGAACTTTCCAGAAAGAAAGAAGCGCCCCCAATTTGGTCAAACCCAGTTGTTTGCATTATTTGGAATGCTTACCCAATGTAATTAGATCACACCTGAAATGAATAAGCCGGAAGCGAAATACGCTGTATTTATGTTAGCCAGATGATGATTTAGTACTCTGGCGTGCACGACAGAAGTCAAAGCATGGTGTGCTATCAGACCAGCCAGCCAAGTATCATAAAAGTGTTCAAAAATTAGGGTGGGCATTTTGGTACAAGCTGGCAACCATGTCAGATCAACTATCAGATTGGTATAGTTTCTCATAAGAGGTGTTGCCAAAAATACAAATTTATTTTTTTGGCCTTTTGGGCCAAAAAAAAAAAGATGATTTTTGGCCCAAAAATATAATTTTTGAGATTTTGATTGTATTTGATATCTTCAAACAAGGCTTTATAGAAGAAAATTGCCACTTTTAAGTAATTTGGACTATATTACGTCTCTTAATAACAAAGTAAAGATAATTAAATAAAGAAATAAAAGCATTCCAGAGCATTTAAGTACATTTTCTCAAAATATGTTTATTTTGACTTACTTATTAAGAGCACATAACATGTGTAAAGTACGCACAAAGCATCAAAAACACATTAACACCGTTCTGTTTGACCTAAAGGGTGAATACTTTACCTTTACGTAGAAATTACAGTAGCTGATAACTTTAAGGGCAATCTAGGATTGTTACAATGATGTATATCATAGGATGAACTTCACATAGTGCTTTCGTCCGAAAATTGGATTTTCTGATTTCACTGTATTTGCTAACTAGAATGACACGTAGTTTTAGATGAAAGTCGTTTTAACCCAATATGGGCTATATTTTAGTTCATAATATTACGATTAATGTAGTAAAAACAAAGAAAATAAACAGCATTGCAGACACATATAGTCAGTGTTATCAAAATATTGTGTATGTCAAACTAATGATGTGCATAACATGTTAAAAGTAAGCACAAAAGCATAAAAAACACATAACACAGTTCGTTTACCTAAAGTGTGAATTCGTTTAATTTTAAGTAGAAATTACAGTAGTCATAACTTTAAAGTTGCAATCTAGGGATGTTTACAATGATGATATTCATCGGATAAACAATCACATATTGATTTTGGTCCGAAAAATTGGATTTTCTGAATTCACTGTATTTGTATGGGATATATATAGTCATAATTAACAAATTAATGTAGTAAAAAAACAAAGAAAATAAAACATTCCAGAGCATTTAGGTCATTTTCTCAAATAATGTATTTTGAACTACTGATTAGAAACACGTTAAGTAAGCACCCAAAAATCATTAAAACATTAAAACTGACCTAAAATTACAAGCTTCACTTTTAATTAGAAATGAGCTGGTTACCTTTAAGGGGAAGTCTAGGGTATGTTAAAATAATTGTTAGTCAACAAGAATAATTCAAAATGTGATTTTGGAAATGAAATTTGATTGCATAATTTCCTGCTAAATGTCACTGATAATTCAACATAGCTTAGTTAGAAATCAGTGAAACAATTTGAATGACACACTTGGGTCCAATTAAAAATCAATGCAGAAAACATTTAAAGTATAATGGTCTTTTAAGACATTATGCCTCCAAATTATGTTAATGTGAATAAAATAGTTGACTTAATGACAGGGAACATCAAGACCTTACGAAGATGTAACATAATTATATATTACTATTTACTTTTTTATATAATATAAAATAGCATATTAACAGCCTTGTATAAGATACAGATTACTTAATTACCAAAAATGCTCAATTACAAAACTAAAAAATTAAAAAAAAAAAGGCAAAGAATTAATGTACTGATTTCACTACAAATGAAATCACTTATTTGTATTGTATCATGCTTTATATGATAACTTACTTTGTTACACACATATAGCAAATATAGTGACAGTTAAGTCTGGTAAGTTTATCCCTTATTTTTGCATATGTATAAAAACTTTGTTACGTAACAAACTATCCTCATCTTTCATTCGCACGACGGGAGCGGCAAAGAGCTGGTGGGGAGCCCACGTAGGGGACATTCGCCTCTCAGGGACGTGGACAATGAGCCTGGCCAAGCATCACATCACGTTGGAGCGGTGGCAGTTCATCTGGCAGATGAGAGAGACTCTCCATTCTAGTCAAGGGAAGTCACATCCTAGTCAGTGCGACAACATGTCGGTCGTCTCCCACATAAACAAGCTGGGAGGAAACGGAGTCGCACCCTTTGACCTACAGACAGTCAAAGTCTGGAGTGGTGTTCTCCGTCATTGGATCAACCCTGACAGCGTTCACCTTCCGGTGAAGAAAACACCCTGGCAGATGCCCTATCGAGAGAATCTGGAAGTGGGGCCATCGAGAGTCCGCGGGTCGTCGGTGAGGGCACCTCACCCCAGGATATGCAGAATAGTTTTCAACAGGCCGGAACACCCCCACGTGGACCTGTTGGCAAACCGCCTCACGCCCAGCTCCCGACATACTGCGCGTGGGTAAGGGACCCAGCGGCCCTTCACAGGAGCCATGACCAATGGAATGGACGGAGTCACACTATACGCCTTCCCTCCGATCGCACTAGTTCCTCGAGTTCTTATCAAGTTCACCAGGACAAGTAGCTGCCGCATGATTCTGGTGTGCCCGAATTGGTCTTGGCAGCCTGGTTTCCAAGACTTCTGTCGCTGCTGTACGCCAACTCATTGACTCTCAATGAGGAAGGACCTGATCAAGAATCCGGGGGTCTCCTTCAGAGGAGCGTGAAGGGCGATCATCCTGGACTGCATGGCCAATTTCATCCGGTCCGAGCAACATGCCTTTCGCTCTCCAAGCTGCCCATCTGACGGGAGAGGCAAGGAGTGACCTACAACAAGGAAGAC
>JAMKCH010014859.1:0-24734 GCA_023653785.1 Ophioderma brevispina | reverse complement strand
TGAATTTAAGGGATTTTGCAGGACTTTTTCATGATTAATAACTACAAAATGGAAAATGTTTGGCCATTGGGGTGGTGTCAACAGAAAAGGAAGAGCAGGAAATAATAAAGATATCAAAGCAAACCCGGGGGTGCTACTCCTAACCATCTCTGGTTATGATTATGTTGGGGACATTTCAAGATTAATATCTCCCAAACGGAAGATGTTGTGACCTCTATTGGTGGAATCAAATGAAAGAGTGAGAAGTATAGAATACTATAAATGCAAACCCGGGGGTGCTACTCTAAACATTCTCTTCCTTGTGCTCATGTGGGGGACTTTTCAAGTTAATATCTCAAAATGGAAAATGTGTTGACCCTAGGGTGGTGTCAAATGGAAAGGTGAGAGGTATAGATTACTATCAAAATGCAAACCCGGGGGTGCGACTCTTAAAACATTCGTAGTTATGACCTTTTGAGGGACTTCCATGATTAATATCTCCCACAATGGAAAATGTGTGACCCCTGGGGTGGTGTCAAATGAAAGAGCAGGAAGTAAAGAATACTAGTAAATGGCCAAAACCAGGGGTGCTCTACGAAAGCATCTCTGACTTATGCTCGTTGGGGGGTTTTCACTTGCAAGATGAATATCTCCTACAATGGAAAATGTTGTGACCCCTAGGGTGTTCAAATGAAATAGTGGGAAGTACAACAGTTAGAAATTGGAGTTTATCTGTTGCACAATTTTTTGGGGACGCCTGGACTCGCCAGTGCACTCGGGTGTGCTGCTTTTGTCTTACAATTAAGCGGGAAAGCAGGCGAGGAATTGTGGTTCGAGAACCGCCTTGTTTAAAATTTTTATTAAAAATACAAAATCAGTTTACTAATCTTGCAGAAAGCAAGTTATTGATATGTGTCTTTGAGCTCTCATGCTGTTGGTAAGGATAAAAAAATGTGTGTTTGGCGTAACGGCAACAAAATATCCGGGTCGGTGGTGGCTTTTTTCCCCGCTGATCTTATGTTTACTTAAAATGAATACCAAGATGCTACTTTATTTAAAGCTTTTTCAATGACATAGCAAAGATCCTTTATTTTACTTGTTGTAGTTGCTTGTTGTCGTTTGTAGTTTTTGGCGTGTTGTTGATTGTGAACGAAATAATGGGTCGGTCAACAGAATATTTTGTGGGCCGCAAGCTTCGATGGCAGGACCACCTTAGCAATCCGTTGTGCGTGGGAGGTTGTGGGTGTGTCACAAATTGTAAGTTTTTTTTTAAAATTGACCTCAGTGAAAGTTTAACTTCAATTGGAACAACTTCTGTAATAGGTGCACAATGGGAACCCAGTAGTGTGATAGGTCAAAGGTCATGTTGAAAGGTCAAGGTCATGTGAGGTCAAGTTGAAAAAATGGGCTAAAACGGTAAAATGATTCTCAATGAAAACTTGAAGTTCAATTGGAACAATACTTCTGTCATAAACTTTTCAAATTTAAAAAAAAAAAATTATATTCTTTGAATATAGCGAGCGCGAAAAGCCGGAAGCGAAAATATTCTAGTTTGCATTGTGCTAAATTTGCTCAAAACTTTTGAGGCGGCAAGTTTTTTTAGGGTCGGTGGGTTACGCCAAACAATTTGTTTATGCCTAAATGCTGATTCGTTTTTGTTAATGGTTTATATTGATTTATGGACAGTCACTGAAAATGGCCTTTTGTACTAAATAGTGTTGAACACAGGGGTTTTCAAGTACACAACCAAGACAAAACAAAAACGGGACTGACACTATTTATTTGCATATTTCAAGATGAAAACAGGAGGTCAGGTGGTTGTTATAGTTGTGTACAGGTTATGAATAGATAGAGCCTCATTTGATTTTTGGAGAAAAAAACAAGCCATACAGGACTAAACCGATTAAGTGTATGGAACTTCTACTGGGAATGGTATAGAACGTGAGGTTTATTAGCTGATATTTTTGAGGCAGGTGATCGAGGAATATTTTAATTCTAACATAATGGGGTCAGTGCTGTATTACTTTGGGACAGGTTTTAAGTACTAATGAGCTCATTGCATATTTTCAATAACATGAATTAACCACACGTTGTTGAGGGCCATCTTAATTATGCACCTAGTACATCTTGAGAAATTGGCTGTTAACTTACTTACATGATTCTTTACTACAACAAATTCAATACAACAGTGCAAAAAAAGGACTATTATGAAAAATAGGGGGGGCGATTTGTTTACATTGTGAAGAAATCGCTGATAGTGGCTTTACTGAAACGGTTGACCCCCCCCCACTCCAGGTCTCAGGCAAGCATCCTTAACAATTCCCACTTTCAGTGATGGCCCCACAAAAATATGGACTAGCAAATATCACACTTTGGGGTGGACAAAGGTAATCAGGCCTCATTTATATGATTTATAAAACAATTGTTTTTGCTAATTCTTGTTTAAAATCCTGAGAAAAGATGTCAGTCATGAGTTCAATGTTCACATCCCTCAAGAGGACATATCAGCTTATGTAATTATGGTTTTCAATGTTCACACTCATCACATAAGTCTCATTTCTGTGATTTTTTTTTACAGAATAGACATGTCAGTTTTAACTGTGGATACTGTTGAACAGCTGCAACGATTCATACCTAATGAAAAGGAAGCCAAGGCAATTAAACAATATGAAAAGGATAAGAAACCAGTGGATAAGCTTACAAAGGTGGATAAACTCATGTTGCAGGTGAGTTTTTGTGGGCCACCGCCAGCTATAGCTGGAGGACCACTTAGCAATCCGTTGTGCGTGTGTGTGTGTGTTTGTGTGTGTCACTAAAATATTAAGTTTTTTTTTCAAATTGACCTCAATTGAAAAGTTGAAGTTCACTTGGAACCAAACTTGTCATAGGTGCACCATGGGATCCCTCATATGTTGAGGTCAAAGGTCATGTGCCAAGGTCAAAGGTCATGTGCCAAGGTCAAAGGTCATGTGAGGTCAATTTGAAAAATAGGCTAAAAATGTAAAATTGACCTCAATTGAAAAGTTGAGGTTCAATTGGAACCAAACTTGTCATAGGTGCACCATGGGATCCCTCATGTGCCAAGGTCAAAGGTCATGTGCCAAGGTCAAAGGTCATGGAGCGGTCCACAGCTTATATTTGAATATAGCGAGCGCGAAAGCCGAGAACCACGAAATTCTAGTTAAAAGTGACAGGAGATTTTTTTAGGATATGAATTTGACTGGATCGGTTGTAGACCACCTCCCGAGAACGTTTGGAAGGTTTATTGGACAAGCAGGTGCAAAAGAAAACCGTAAACCTTGTTCTGAATTTGCCTGCTATTGTAATCGTTCCCCATAGAAAACCATGCTTTGACTTTCTGTCGTGTACGACAGAAACTACTTAATCATCATCTTATTACATAAAGACAGCATATTCGGCTTATTCACTTCAGGTGTGATCTAATACATTGGTAAGCATTCCAAATATGTAAAAAACCTAGGTTTGAGAAAAATTGGGGGTGCTTTCTGGAAATCTCATGTCTCTTTAAAGAATGTGTCTTAGTACTTCAACAGAATGTACATATGTCACCAGTAACACTAAGTGGGGATTTGGATGAATAATATTCTGCCAGCACTTAAATTAGACACCCTTTTTTTTTCAATTTTTCAGTGGAAGAATTTTGTGCGCATCATAAAATTAAGCTTTTGGACTACCATTCTGAATTGGTACAACCGATTTTCATTTTTTTTCCCTGTTATATGGTCATGTTGATGTACCCCATCAATGAAGAGTTGGTAAAAAATTCCAATGGCAAAAGTTGTTTTCATGGGGGAGGGGGTCCACATGCACCCTTTAAACACCAACAGGAGTGTACAAGATCTGATACACTTGTGTTAAGATTTTTTTATGTCATCAGCTTGGAGATCACCACAAAGGGGTCACCACATAGTAATAATGTTGGTAGTATGTGGGCATGCAAGTCTGTGGTAAAAAATGTTAATCCCTACATTGGACTCTTGTGTGGTATGTGATTAACTTCATACTTGGTACACCCCCTGCGGGTTCGGGGTTAAGAATTGGCCCGATGTGTTCCTCTGCATGTCGTAAGAGGCGACTAAAAAAGGGGCAACTCGTGTGTTATTTGAACAGACGGGTTGTTTTTAATTTAGGAATTTATATTATTGTTTAAGGATCTCTACTGTGTAATTGTATTATTAAGATGTAATCTGTATTACTTGTATAAGTAGTTTATAATTGTATTAGTTAACCTAAAAACATGCCATTAATTACATTAACATGAAAACATACCATTTGTCAATTTGTACATATGTAAGACCACCTATTTAATCTGTAAAATATTAATGTTTCAATACTGTATTGATTTATCTTATCTTGTAGTTGGAATTTTTTTTGATACATGGATGGGTGATCAACTTTGTCATCAGTGTATGATGTGTATACCATAATTATAATTTGGAACAGTGTTTCTTGTGAAGCTGTATCTCTATGTGTATTCAATTGGGTTATCTTATTTTATACATGGATGGGTGATGATCTGGTTCATCAGTGTATGATGTGTATCTCTTTACAATTGCTGTAATTCAAATTTAATGTTGTGACTAGAATATACTGTGGTGTATGTTTATAAAATGTTGACTAAAATTTACTGTGGTGTATGTTTATAAAGTTGAATGTTTTAATCTTAATGACACGATATAACACAATTGTGTTGTTGTCGTTAAACTTTAATACTCACTCAATCATTCATACTTGGTACAATGGTAAAATGTGTTGAACTCAACTATTTGATGCTCCTGCAGGTTCGGAGTAAAGAATATAGGCCTGATGTATTTATTTTCCAAATGTCAACATTATGTGTAATAAATTTTTCTTTATCCCACACAGCTGACGAAAGTTGAGCGCCTTTCCCAGAAATTGCAGATCATGTTATTCATGGGTAATTTCAATCATGCAGTGCTCACACTGGATCCTGTAAGTCAATAAAGGAATTATACTCTCTTGCCTTGTTAACCATTGTTATCAAGCTAAACAAGTTGTATTTGAGGAATTGACAAGTTACAGGATTTAATAATAATAGCAGATTTATTTAGCGCCTTATGCTATTGGCCTCTAAGCGCTTTCACAAATGGCCGCTGATCACTGTGGCCCAACCATACCATAAACCATTTAGCATCATTTCAAGGGTTGCAGCAGATCGGGATCAGCGCTTTCCCTTATCAGCAAACATACATTGAGATAACCATCGCAGCTGGGACCAGCTCTCCAAATATCGCATGGGTAAATCGAGACAAGCAAGCGGTTAATTTCTTGTCCAGGGAAATTACAAGATAGCTGAATCTCACAGGGCTTGAACGACTATACGCATGGATGAGCATACACTGGAGTCGAGCGCTTACCTGATTTAGCTATCTTGTCCGCTTATATGTCCGATTTAGAGAATAAAGGTATGATTTTGGGAACCGGTATTCTTTACGACGAATTGAGCCCAAGGCGATACCATTATTTTAAGTGGAAGAACAAGGCCGGGGGCCGAGTTCTTCCACGCAAAAATAATGGTGTCGCCGGGTTCAATTCATCGTAAAGAGAGTACCGGTTCCCAAAATCATACCTTTATTCTCATTCTTAAACAGCTTTATCATCTAAGGTCATCTTTAACCCAATTTCGCGATGCTTTCAGCTTAAATACAACAAGAAAGGACTACCACCACCCAGTGACAACAATAGAACAACCCGTTGAACGCAACAATCATATGCAACGAGATACAACGTTGGCAGGTGCGTGCGAAAGTAGCAAAACGCGGTATGACGCTAGCGCTTCAACCTAAAAATAACTTCAATACGCAGCGCGTACTACCTGGGTTCAATTAAACGAATTAAACCCCAGGCATCAACCAATGAAATTGCTTACATTTTCACAGCTGTTTAAGAATCCTCAGTCATAGCCCAGAGGGTTTTTTTAACCAATCCCAGAAGCATAGCAATATGCCTATATTGTAAGGACTGATAATAAACACATGTCAGTACGTAGGGATAAAAAGCGTTCCAAAAGTTCAAGAACCGCAAGATATTTTATAATCATGCTAAAAATTTCCTAAGTACTAATGCTTTGTTGGCTAAAATGAGTGTTAAAGTCCTGTTTTATGTGTTCACATGATCCTATTGAGGTGGAATTTCCCAAAACTGGTGCATTGTGGGATTGACTCAAAACACCCTCTGGTCATATAGCCAAAATGTCCAGATGACACACAAATGCAAAAAGGCATGCATATATGGACGAGTTTGAATACTAAAATTTTGAATCCGAAGGTAAACTATGCAAAGGGTAATATTTCACATGAAATTAATCAACAGAACAAAAATAAGTGATGGTCCATGCCAAAATTTATGGCAAAAGTTGGAGTTTTTGTGTTGCCTGCCTTAAGGCAGGAAGACACATAGGGATCATTTTGTCCACTGTTATGTTGATGTCTGTTGTTGTCTGTTGTGAAAAAGGGTTAACATTTGCCTGTAATATCCACATATTTTCAATGGATTTAAACCAACCTTGAGTCATAGATGCAACATGAGATGCCTCATTTGTTGATGAGGTCAAAGGTCACATGCCATGTGAGGTCGTTGTAACATAGGCTGAAAATGTAAAATTGACCACAATTGAAAATTGAAGTTCAATTGGAACCAAACTTGAGACATATGTGCAACATTGGATCCCTCATTTGTTGATGAGGTCAAATGTCACATGGCAAGGTCAAAGGTCATATGAGGCCTATCATTTACAAACCGTGACGGGAGGTGACACATGAGGTCTGAGAATATCCATTTTTAGTTGCCATCTGCTGCAGTCTTCCAAGTGAAAATATCACCATTTTGGAATTTGGAATGTGTGTGATGACATCTGGACATTTCTGCTATGAATTCTGGGAATCCTGTAAAGGGTTAATTCTAGTGTGAAGGTATGGTCTGAAATGTGTTGGTATTTCTTATAATTTCTTTGTTAGACATCTAAAATATGTGTAACTTGTGAACCAAATCTCATATAAACATCGGGTTCCATTAAAATTTTTCTTGATGTAAAGGTACAATAAGTAGATTTTATTTGTAAGATTTACTTTGATTTGTAAAGCATAATCTTACATTTTGTAATCATTTGTTCAATTTCTTGTTGCAGCAACTCCATGCTATAACAACAGCTTCGTCTTCACTTAGGACTTCTGCAGCAATCAAAAAGATTTTGAGGTAAGTATTATGAGAAATTTTTAAGTAGCTTATAAGCAAATTTCTGTTAAGGTTGGAGTATATAGGCTGTGATATACTGGTAGAAATTGGTTGAATTATGGGTTATGGTGGCATGAAACATGTTGCCATTTTTTTAAAACATGCATTTGTGATTCAAATTTTATGGTTTCCATTTCCCATAGGAAAACTTGGTACGGGACGCTTTTGGAGTGCAAAAATGGGACAATTTCATGGGAAAACGATTTTTTTCTAGTTGTAGATTATAAGATTCATTTTTACATGGTTTCAATGTATAGACCAGTTAAACTTGTTTACGTTCTGAGTCGGTCACAAGGGACCCGGAAGTTGCTGCTCGCGGGCAAAACATTAGCGGTCACTGTATAACCGCTGTATATAGTCGGTGAGTTTAATTTATTATCTGTCATAACACGCTTTGAATTTCACCATAAATATTGTCTGAGTAAATTATATTTACTGCCCGCATAATCAACAATTGCCAGGACAGTTGTTATCAGTCGGTTGCGCTAATCGAAAGACTCCAAAAGGCGAAAATCGACTGCATTTACCCCACTTCTCATTTAGCTCAAAAAAGAGTGATCCAAATTCCACAAATGTATACATTTTTATGAAGAGCATATTATAAGGATTGTAAATCTGCTAAGTTTGAATGGATATCAGGGTGTATAACAAAATACAGGGTGATATGACAAAAAAGTCCATAAAATAATTATTTCTTGTTAACACTGCATTATTCAGAAGAGAAATGAAAAAAAAAATTATATTCATATTTATTTGGAATGCATGTTACTAATAAATCCTTGTCAGGCAAATGGTGGTATTTGTAGCACATAAAATAGGCATTTGTGCTATACAGGGTGCAAACAAAGTAAATGAATTAATGCATTTTTACCCTTAAAGAAAATTTTGAGCTAAAAATAGCCTTCATTATTACATGTTGGTGTAAAGCATTCATCTTGAATTCATTTTGTATCAATACATGCCAATTAGTTAACAAATAATAGAGGGTGGTCACTCTTGGACACTACTGTATGTGACCTTGAAATCATCTAGCTGAATAATTATTAAAACAAATGGTTAATTTCTAATATAACATGACCAAGTGTTAGCAGAGGTGAGTTATAGGTGAGAACAAGAAAAAAATAGAAACACAAAAGGCAGATGTAGGCCTGCAGGCTCAATGCTGGCTGCAGGACAGTGAAGATTGAGACGGGGGGCAAACAAACAATGTCACTGGATGGGCGAGTGATCAGACTTAAGTTCTATACGATGGAGCTCATCAGTTGGAGGCTACAGTATTTTTTGGATAATTATTTTTGCTTTGGAACCTGATCCTTCATCAACTTCCACTCAGGACAGATGATTGGTGAGTAGGCCCTCTACTTACATTTTTGTATTATTTTTTGTGTCAGTCCCAATTACCCCAGCCTAGCCATGCCAAGGCCTGGAAAAAATGTGATTTCCCAGGAAGCAGGGGCAAATTACACAATTATTAGGGATTCCCCACCATTTCTTAGGTATTTCTTTATCCAAGTTTCCTCGTGATGACCAAATTTTCACTGGAAGGGAGATTAATGATTTCCACATTTTTTCCATGCGGGCATAGCTAAGTCTGGTCTTGGCCTTGGGTAGGCCTATCACTATCATCCTAGCTAGGAGTAGGAAGCTCGGACGCCTATATAGAAAAATAAAATTGTCACAGGCAGTAAGTTTTGACCGATCAGTGAACAAAGACTATGTATCGGTATGTAAAAAAAATATTGACTGGTCATATCGGGTGTGCATGGAGATTATCGCTCCCTAGTTGGCCTAGCATACCTGGCCTACTATATATGTAGGCCTATCATACCTGGGGCCCCCCCCCCCCCCCCCCCCCCCATACTAGAATGTAGGTCTTACTCATAGGCATACTATGTAGGGCCTAGCATACTTGTCGGCCTGGCATACCTGGCCACACGCCCGGGGTGTAGGTTATTTTTAGGCCAGGTATGCTAGGGAACCCGGGAGCGATAACCCATCACACCCTAATGACAGTCAATAGTTTAAAATTTAACAGACTGTCGATTTGTACAGTATAATATGTGGAAGTAAAATACTAAACAATTCTTAATCAGGAAACTGTACATGTCATGTAGTACCCAGTGGGCCTAAACGTGCAGTTTGCGGTAAGAATCTGGTCCAGACTTTTGGAGACACACCCGGCATCCTTCACTGCACTATTGTCATTTGGCTTCTGCCCCGTGTGAACCAGGGCAGGATGAAACAAAAAAACTGGGAGTAGGAAACTTGGAAATAGAAGCACCTCCTTCAAATAAACCTCGGATACCAGTAATTATTATAAGCATCAAGGGATCTGTAGCTTTTAGGAATCTTGCGTGACTGGGCTTGGTGATGTGGATGAAGTAGATATACATGTCGCGTAGTGCATCGATGGCATTTTTTTTGTTATTCCGACACAGTAGAATAAGGATCGGGTAATTGTCACTCAGATTTTGTTTTCAGTTGCTCCAAGTATTCTCTGCGATTTTTCAGATAAATCTTTAACATATCACATTTCGTTCCATCTCACTGATAAATATTTGAAGAAAAAAGTCGGGAAAACTTCCACCACAGATAAATGCTGAGATTACACGCCTATGGCAAGCTATTTGCTGGCAAGAGTGACCTCGAAATGTTTTTGCCTGCGAGGCTGCGCGCGCATCGTATTTACAATTGATGATGACGTCAGATGTTAAATGGTCTATTGATTTTGAAGAATGTTATTCTTAAGTAAAACAAGCCAAGAAAAATATTTGTTAGATGTAATATTAAGTGTTAATATTAAAAATTGGCTTTTTCTCAAAGATAATGAAAAGTTGCTCCAAACAACTAACATTCAAGAAAATCCAATTGAAAAATTTAGATAGGTTAATACATATAAAATAAATAATTATTACTCCAAAATTAAGGAAGTTTAATGAAACTAGCCACTTGAAATTTGGAAAAGATGGCATGAAGGGTATTCTTTATATGGAACCAATTTTCAAAGGAATTGGTCTTGTAAATCTGGTTTTGGTTATTTTTGGGAGATAATGATAATCATTTTGAAGACATTTGACGACCTGAATAAGACATCAATGGTATAATAAAGTGGCACACGCGAGTAAGGTTACGGAAAAAACCCATGCATTATCTAAACCAAGACAAAGGAGAATGGTACAGGAATTTAACCCTTAAGCCCCTTTTTGTGACTGGGCATGAAGTTCTAACACCCCTCAGTAGAGGCCTATTCATTTCTTAAGACTCAAGTATTGCCCCAAACTGTAGAATAAAACTATTCCAGTAAACAACTAAACAATTATTACTGTGAAACCCCAAACTTTCCATAAAATGTGGTCCATTTTACTTCAGGTAAATTTTGACAACGGTGTTAGTCTCTTGACTGAAATGTCTGTTTCAAGACAAACAAATGTCAGGTTTGCAGTGACGAATCAAGTTCATAAGACCATAATTTAAACAAATAAGCCTTCAAGTTCAGAAATCTGTACATGAAAGTTTAGGCGCCACCCATCTGATCGGCTGGTCAGTATTATTGTTACGACAAATGATTTCCTGCCCATACTTGTTTCTTCTCTTTACAGATAGTTGTTGCCTTTGGTAACACATGAAACAGTTGCAAAAGAGGAGTTGTCTATGGTTTCAAACTACAGAGTCTAGACAGAGTAAGAGACTATTAACCCTCCCTCCCCCATTAAGAATGGGCTTCATTTACCTATTCTTAACCCAGGCTTTTTTTTTTGAGGATTTGAATTTCTCTCAATTTCCATTGTATTGCTTGTGCAATACCTTCCAAGAACATTTTGAAGGTTTATTGGACAAATCTTCTTATCATGTCCAAACACTGTGATTCTCAAATATGATCATGCCAGAGATGGGTACAATGTCTGGCTGCTTCGCTGAATTCTGCAAGGTCCTTGTTTGTGCATTGTTGCTCCAGCAGTGGGCAGACCAAGAGATGTTCCATTGTCTGTGGTGCTGTTCCACAACCACAGGTAGTGTCCTGATCTGCTTCCAGGCAGCTCCACTTCTGCAAGGAAAACTTAGATCGGCCAATTCTGATTCTGGTTCTCAATCTGTTTGAGGCATCGACATTCAGCCCCCATGCGAAGTAGCTCTTTTTCTACACTAGAAGTGGGAGAAATAAGTAGAAAAGAAAGCAAGAAACTAAGTTTTGAATTAGCCTTTTATTGTAGTCTGCCTTATAGAAGAGCATGTATTGATTTTCTGTTGTGTATGAAAGAAAATACTAAATCATCTATGATGGCATTTTGGGCTTATTCATTAGGTGTGATTTAATACATCAGTGAACATTCTAAATATGCAAAAAAGTTTTGAAAAAAATTGGGGGCACCTCTTTCTGACTTTAAAAAAATATACTGCAGAACAAAATTTTTGAGTTTTGTTTTTGTAGGACGTCACAAGGATTTCAGAAGCTGTAGCACTATGCTTTGCTGCATTTGAAATGTGTAATTTGGTGCAAAAGTTGATTCATCCTGATTTTTGGATGAATACCTGTGTAACTGTAAGGTAAGCACCCACGTGTCCAGGAATTTATTCCCCGGGGTGCAGAGCAAGCAAATTCGCCCAAAATTGCCCAATTAGAATGTTTTTCCTTAGAACCAACGAGGTGTGTTCGCACCCCATGGACCCAAGGTCTTAAGGTCAAATTAAAAACAAGTAGACTTTTTTGTGGGCTGCCAGCATAGCCGACAGGACCACTTTGCAATCCGTTGTGTGTGTGTATGTGTGTCACTAAAATTTTATGTTTTTCATGGGGCGGCCCACAGCTTATATTCTTTGAATATAGCAAGCATGAAAGCCAAGAACTCCGAAATTCTAGTTTTCCCTGTGCTGAGCGATTACTGGATACAGTGTAACACACGCAAGCACTCTTTTGTGGATAAGGCTACAAAAGTTTGTTTCCAGTAGGTTACATGCATTATTTTTTATTAAACTAGAAAATTTTTGTTTTATAAAATGTGGTTAGCAACTAATTTAAATTATCATTTGGCCTGATTTGAGTCATTTTGGGGGGGAAAACCTTAAAAGGGCATTTCGTGATCCAGAACCTCGTCCCCGACTTAGCTAAAAAAAGTTGAGATTTTAATATCATCTAAATCGTTAGCCTTAGTAATACATGTGTACCTAATTTTATATGCAAATTTGGCGTATCTAAGAAATTCGCAATTTTGTATTTTCTGTCCGTAAACGGACAAAAATTACAGCACAGTGGCCTATGGGACTGTGGGAAACAAGCAATTGCTCATAACACAAAACCTCAAGATCGGGATAGACTCAAATTTTGTGAATAAGCTTTTCTCAAGGATATCTAGTGAACAATGAATTAAACAGAAGGTGCTGGAATCACGTAATGCACCTTTAAAAAAAAATAAAGTGGATTTAGGTTTTTGGGGCTAACTACTGGAAACACTTTATTTGGCCAAAAAAAGTTTAATTGAAGTAGTCTAGGGTTAACCCTGGGTCAAACCAGATATTTCCACATTTATGGTTCGCCTCTTGCTGCTCTTCATTTTCCTTGGATCATGTTGAATTGGCTTTAAAATAGTCTTTCCAAATTTTTTTTTCAGTTACTGGACACCAAGTCAACAGACCGTAAACAGGCTCTCTTACACTACATAGTAGAAACAATCCATCTGCATTTCCCTGAGGCTCACCGTGATGTCCACAAGGACCTAGAATATGTGAAGCCGCAAGCATCAGCCGGTAGGTGAAAAATGAAGCTGTGGATAAATCAGGAGACAATCAACGAAACAAAGGGAACCCCAGAACAGGCTTCATAGTAATTTACAAAAACTTTGCCATATCACAAATGCAACACATTTAAAAGGCGACTCAGCAGAGTTCAGAAAGAGGAGGGGGGGGAGGATTCCGCTCCCGGGCTAATCCTATCGCTTGATGATACTAATGAAAAATAATCAACTTGAACTCAAGATAGTAACCTCCTAAATGCACAATTCCGAATTTGAGATGAATCGGATTTTCGTTTTGATGCAAAAGAAGTAACAATTTATGTGTAATATTACGTCCCATAGGATACTGTGTATAACAAAAATTCCGGATCCCGGAATTTTAAACAAAGTTGTGATGTTCGATATGAAGGAATTCGATTTTAAGCTAGCAATTTCACACAGTGATTAGTATATGGACAAGCAGTATGTAATTCAAAAAAAAACGATTTTTTTTGGAAATTGAGGGCGCCCTCCTCAGGAAATCTCTGAGTCGCATTTAACATTATTCAGGGGTTTTGTGCCTTAAGGCAGGAAGACACAGGGATCACTTTGTCCACTGTCGTTGTCTGTTGTTGATGTCTGTTGTTGTGACAAAGGGTTAACATTTGCCCATAATAACTCCATACTTTGATGGATTTAAACCAAACTTGAGTCATAGGTGCAACATTGGATCCCTCATTTGTTGATGAGGTCAAAAGTCACATGAAGGGGTCAAAGGCAATGCGAGGTAAAGTAAGATGTAAAAATGTAAAATGACCTTAAATGAAAAGTTGAAATTCAATTGGAACCAAACTTGGTGTATGGGGATTACATGCAAACTCTTTTGTGTTTGAGGTCACAGGTCACATATCAAGGTCAAATGTCTTGAGGCCTATCATATACAAACCGCGATGGTAGGCACATGCAGTCCGAGGACCAATGTATTTTATGAATTACATGCTAAAAAACAACATAGTGCAGGTTTGCAAGTCATGCCAATAACATGCTAGGTTCTGCCAAGTGCACTGTGAGTTCAAAATAAAGACCCTGCTGAGGCAAACACAAAACATGAAGCAAATGGCAAATTTCAAGAGGCATGACTCCTAACTATGAGCTGGAAATCTTGTGTTAAAAGTGACTGAAGGGTGAGACTGGTCAGGTTATTCACCCTCACAGGGGCAATAAGGCCTACAAAATGTTTGCCGGAACAGGAGGAAAAATATTAGGGTTGGTTGTTTTTTAAATAAACTTCAATATAGTTTAATACATTTATCCCTCCCGACAAGTGACATGCCTGTTCTAGGATATTTGTAGAGGCCTTGTTTGTAGAGGCATTGTTGGGTGTTAAGGCATTGGTAGCTTACAAACTTATTCTGAATTAAACCATAGTAGTTGTTGTAGTAAAACCAAAGTTTTAAATCTGGTTTCATCCCTGCGAATGGATGTGGCCAGATTCACCTCACTTTCACAGCAATACTGCTGTGTGGGGATTTATTGGAGCAAAAGATAATTGACCGGATGCCCTTCTTGACGTCAATGTGCTGGATGGCCACTATTAGCTCTCCAGAACCGACGTCCTTGTAGGTAGATCTTCTTTTTAGTTCTACCAGGGTATCAGTAGCAGGTCCTCAAGAAAACCTGACCTAACCCTTAGTATTTACTGAAAATTCAAAGATTACACGTAAATTTCCTTTAAATAGCACTTATTATTCATGTTTTGCAGTCTCCTTGGAGAACCTGGGTGTTGATATCAAGCATTTGGTATCATGCATGCAGCTCTGCAAGAAAGAATTGGATCATCAGAGAGATAATACAAACCTGACTGACTTCCTGCTGAAAATGAAGGCAAAGTAAAGAAACTTCAGGAGGACTTCAAGAGAGCCAATGTAAGCCAGTTCACACCTGTTTGAAAGTCTCATTATGCATTATGAATATCCAAAATAAAACAATATCAAGATTGACATATAGTACAGTTTTGACATCTTATTTGGATTATGTATTCCACAAGCTACATCATTTGCAAATTTTACCACATTTAAAGCAATATTAGCACATTTTTTTGAAGAGCGCCCCCAAATTTTCAAAAAAAAATTTAAACGGTTGCATTGGTGACTGACTAGTAAACCGTACTTGTGAATGGTTAAGCTCGAAAATATCTGTCTCACAAACGAAAGAATTTTGTAATTAGAATAATTATTATCGGGATCCCCGATAATAATTCAACGGCTGCTGGAAACGGCCTTCCAATGTGAAATAGCCGGGAAATAGTGCCATGTACGTGTCTATACGGTCATCCATTAGTTGTTTTATTGGTTCAGGCAAATCAAGTTAGAGGTTATTTTCTCGAGGTGGCACTATATATTTCATCATGGAAGGATATAAACGTAGCATTTCCATCCCTGCCTTTAAGTCCAATCTGGGATCCAAATTCTAATTACAAAATTGCTTAATTTATGATAAATACGCATTTTTTAGCATTCTCGTTCGCAGGTATAGTTTCCTAGACAATCACCAACGTAACTGTGCCAAAATATCAAATTTTGAAAATTAGGGGCGCTCTTCAAAAAATGTGCCATTATTGTTTTAATTTCTGGTAAACAGGACTTTTTCTTTCAAATGGTGTTTTGCGAAGATCTTTATGGAGTTTGAGCAATAGAGGGCAATCTAACAGCATGAAGTACCATGCTGAGGGTTAAAGCAATAACAGCACATTTTTTTGAAGAGCGCCCCAAAAATTCCAAAAAAATTTGATTTTTACACAGTTGTATTGGTAACTGGCTAGTAAACTATACCTGTGAATGTTTGGTCTGTTACGGAAACTACTAATTTCAAAAACTATCATGCATGGTTGTCGTTATATAGATTTGAGTACAGTTAAAACAGTTTGGGTCCTGCGGCCACTCCATGAGACTGTACCAGACAATATACAGTAGCCCCCAGTACAAAGCATTGGACACCCATGTTCTTTGTTCAAATTGCATAATGATTTAGGAACCACACTATTAAAGAGACACTGGCACATTTGAAAAATTGTGCACCCTCAAGATTTTTCAAAATCAATATTTTTGCATGGTTGTAAGGCTTTTATATACAAAAGCCCTCACCCGAAATGATTAAGACCAAATCAGCTTCCTTATGGGTAAACGGAACGATTTTATAATTTAGCGTCGCCGGTGACGTTAAATTCAGCAGACGACGAAAAGGGCATTTAACACAAGAACACACACACCATATGCATGTTTCTCACGCTATGCACACTGTTTGATCAGTCTATAACCTTTGTGGTTTTAATATCCGTGAGTACGAGTCAAAAATATTCATGTAATATACACATTTGTTGATTAAAGTTATGGAAAACTTAAAAGTTGGCCTACAAATTACCTGGACGTCTATATCCTCATATCAATGTCCCTATCTGTTTTGGGGTATATTATTTTTTGTGTTTTTTTTTTTTTTTTTTTTTCATTTGAGAGCAAATTGATGAAATTTCATATTTTGTGAAAATGTGCCAGTGCCGCTTTAAATAAACTAGGTGTAGCAGACAACATCAGAGCCAAAACCGTGTTGGCATCTGAAATGTGACCTGTTCCCTAACTAAGGAGCCATACAATGCTGAAAAGTTGTCTTTAAATGAAATTTGAAATTAATCATAATGTTTGGACTACAGTGGGATTAAAAATTACTTGGACAGGAGATACGCACACCTCTACGCGGAGCAACAAGCTACGCGGAGGTTCGGCGCATTCTTTGACTAATTACGCGTCGCAAAACGAGGTGCGATGTTCCTCCTGGCTCACGCAGTCCAAGCTCGCGTGTGTTCGATTCTGTCCAACAAATTATTAATTAGACTGTAATAACAATTTGGGTGATAAATTTCTGAGCCTTTGGGGAAACTGCAATTCTAATTTCTAGTAAAATTTCAAACTAGGTAAGGGCGTGTTGAAAACATTCAAATCTTTGATCCTCAGTGGCTCAAAAAATCAGCCTTCATCATATGACTTTTTAATTTTTGTTGAGGTATGGTCCTAATCTTCAAAAAAAAAATCAGTTTTTGGCTTTATAGCCAAGAAATTGACATTTGATGAGAGATAATTTTGTGCCCAAGTCTATGGAGAGTTATTAGTGGTGTGATTCTTACAGTGTACAGTAGTCACTACTGTCCATTCAATTAGCTTAGACCCTCGTTTTTTAATTAATATTAGAGAAGGTAGAGGTGTCGGGAAATAATTGTGAAAGAAAAGTTTGTATTCACGAAATTACCCAACAGGATTTTTAAATTTCAAAACATATGGATGGAATTTCACCTACAAATCTATTGAAATTTGACCCTTTTCCCCTCAAAGTTGCAAATGATCTGTCCATCGTCTGGTACCATTAACAAATGATGTGTGAGGTGGTCTTTGGTATTATTCATACGAGGTAGGAAGCAACTATCGATGTAGTGATACCCACTGCGATCAATATCGGGGGACCAGTTAAGACTTTGGTTGGACAGTGACCTGCTCATATTGTCTCATCTTCTCTTATCTTCTCTTAAAAGGACAATACAATTTGTATTTCTTTGAAGCGACAAATTTTTGTATAGATGATTTGCCATGTGACCACCACCGGGCAAGAAACAAAGCGTTGTCCGCCGGTATGCGTGAGCACCTTTAGGGCTTGTGCTTTTTCAATCAGTATAGCCCATTGAAGAGTGTTGTAGCTGTATGTGATGTGCCTCGCACCTCAATCACTTCAGTAGACCAGGTGCTAAGTTAATGCATTTGTGAACATTGATGTCACATCATCTAGAAACACCATGAATAACACAGGGCAATTATTGACTACATTCAAAATCCCGGGAATAAAATAGACGCTATTTATACATTACAAAGCATTGTTGATGATATCGATCAATGTTTTCTACTGTCAAAGAGCGATGTCACGTTTTACACACACCTACCTTATAAATGAAACATTCCTAAATGGTTATGCTCATTATGAATATTCTGGCTGGTTCTGATTCCTTGCTGTATTGATGGCCAAAAATAGGGCATAATTGAATAGAAGTGGGTGTGAAGAAATACTTTCCAGCACGCCACCTCAAAACTCTTGTTGGGTAATTAGATGAATATCACTTTCTTCACATTTTCTCCCGATACTAATACCTTCCTAATTTAATTAAAAACACAGGTCTAAGCTAATTGAATGGACAGTAAAAAACCCAATCATAAAATGATTACTGTTCCTTGAAGTACTATTTTTTTTTTGTTATTCCAGGATCCAGGACGGCATACACTGAGGTGGTTTCATATTTTTGGTGAGGATTTCAAGTTGTTGCCCAACACACTCTTCTTTTCATCTTCTTGAGATTCAGCAATGCTTACAAGGTAAATATGCTATAAAATAAAATGAACACAACGTTTACTTTATATATCACCTTTCATTCACAATCTATCAAAGCGCTTTAACATTTTATATTCCGCTGCCATTGGAATATTTCAGCTGCCTAACCAAATGTCCAAGGCATAATCATGCCTTGGGGCTGCCGTCAGTTGACAATATTCCTAACAGCTTCCCATTTGCACCTGGGTGGAGAGAGGCAAGCGATAAAGTGCCTTTCCCAATTGCACAACACATCTGGCCTTAGCCGGGACTCGAACTTAGGAATTTGGGCCATGATTCGGTCATTTTATCCCACTGGACCCCATGTGCATACTCAATGGTTCCATGAATGTATTAGTCGTCTTTTGTTTTTGGATGTAGGATTTTGAGAGTGAATGTAACAGCTGTGCATGCGTGGGTGAGCGTGGCCTAGCGGTTAGGGGGCTTGCCTGTGGCGGCAGAGTTACCAACAAAAATTCCCGGGTTCGAATCCCGGTGGGGTCCGTGGCCACTAGCTGGGATTTATTCGGGTACTATCAATTTCTGGATTTTGATCTGTATACCAGCTATTGATTAATGCAGTATTACCGTTCTCCTCCATGGTTCACTGCTTGGAACTGGGCAAATGGATCATGAAGCATCCCGTCCTTCGGAGGGGACGTTCCGTTAAGCCGTCGGTCCCCGTGTACAGAGAGGTCCCACAACTGTACATTACATCGCAGTCGTGTCGAATAAGAGTAGGGGAAAACCCTTGACTGTTCCAAATCTGCTCCCAGCCTCAATAGCGGGTCCTGTTTATTACGCCGTACATGGATACACGCGGGTCCCGGATCCACACTCGTTAATACATCCTAACACCCCCACAAGCCATTACCAATGACTTGTGGATATGCTAAGAAAGAGAAGCTGTGCATGCATTGACTATGAGTATTGTTTTGTCCAACAGTTTTTTTTGGGGGCTGTACTTAGGTTGAATCTGCATTTGTTCCAGTTTGCTACAGACTAATAGTCCATCAACCATCCAACGTAGTAGCTCTTATTGAGGAAATGGAGGCCAGCAATATGTTAAGAAAGTATGTACTTGGCAAGACACTATGGACAAATGTGATACCTATTATTTTTATTAAAGTTTTGCATTGCAGCAAAGTTCCTATCCCTACATGGCTATTGTTGAAAACTATCTTCCATTGTTTCTGATTGAACCACGTTTCCAATGACGTATGTGTTTTAACTACTAACTATGATACATGACTAGAATTCCCTAACCCCCTTGTCTTGATTGGTCAATGTAGATTACTTATCCAGTTTTCCCTATCCCCAAGGTTATTACGGTTAAGGTCAGGTTTCTTTTATGGCCTGCTACTGGTATCCTGGTACCAGTCTTACCTGTCCCAGGGCCGATTGTCGGCGGCTAAACCGTCACCCCCATCGATTTTCTCAGGAAATTGATGAGGAGGGTAGCTGGTTACCTGTTAGAATGAAAAAAAGATCTACTACAAGGGCATCAGCTCTGGAGAGCAAACAGCGGCCAACCAGCACATGCTGCCTTGTATATGGTGGGCATAGTTGCAAACGGCTGAGGCCCACCGCCGAAAAACTGTGGATTGGCGTCAGGAAAGGCATCTTTTGCTCCTCCAATTAAATCTCAAACAGCAGTATTGCTGAGTGTAGTGTATTACGCCACCCCGTTGACGGGGACAAAAACCGGATATTTTAAAACTTTGGTTTTATAACTATTACAACATCATGAACAGGAAGTGAAATGCCTTAATTCAAACTAGTTCTAATGATTGGATGTCAGCAATCATGTTTTTTTTTTTAAACTCAGGGATACTTTGCATTCTTTTTTGGTAGGGTACTAGTGAGTGTAGCACTGGTATTTTTCTTTTTTTATCCCTAGTAAACCATCAGACGCCTGACCTGATCGAGATGACACTTGCACCGAAGACCTTATTATCTACTGCTACGTGCACGTGGACAGACGGGGTCTGTACACCCAAGGTCAAAGGTCATCTTTCCGTATTCAGACTTTAATGCTCTTATTCCCAGAAAACGTGCAAACTCTCTATTACCAAAAAAATCCGGCCAGGGGGTTAAAGTTTTTAACCTAGCAGTATTTTTTAAATTGTATAATGGAAATCTCTCTAGGGTTGCAAGTTATTAAGACAGATCAACAAATCAAGACTTCACGCAGGGGCAACTGGTCAGAAGGGGACAATTTCCAGGTTTGAGGCAGATTTCTGGGGTGGATGTGGTTTTGAGGCAGGTTTCCCAGTGGAGGGTGAAAATTTGCCGGGAGGGAGGCAGGTATAAAAATGATTTAGCATGATTTTCAAGCTCCTTCCCAGTCAAAGCTTTCTGGGGTGACAACCTACCCCCCACGCCTGTTTTTCAAAGCAGTCTATGGTCTTATTCTTACCCACTTGACCCCTTTGACACACATGAACTAGTCAGAAAGGACATGACAAAAGCAACCTCTGCATCATTGTTGTACGTTTTCAACTATGTCTTCAACTTTTATTTAGCCTGAAAGTTTCTTTTGTTGAGAGAAAGCAGGAAATGAAAATGAACAGAGGGAAAAGTGGAGGTGGTGACTAGGTAGTGTTAAATTCAGTTCGATTATTGCTTAAGGCACTGATGATCTCTATACAATGGACTTGCTACCAAAGTAACTGTATATGAGTGAAGCAACCAGCGGACATTCTGGGTGTCTACCAAAAATGGCTTTCGAGAGACACGTGTTTAACAGATCGTAGTATCTCGGGTGTGTGTTTCATGGATGCACATTCCTCAGCGCCGCAAGTCAAATTAAATGAGCTCACTAATTGGCTTGATTCTGTACTGTGTTATGTTTTATCAATACCAACATTTCAATGGGAACACATTTTGGTAATGCCAGCTCTAACTTCCAGATCGGATCTTGTGGGATTACCATATGGCGGAATTCAGTGGGTTCAAGTATGGAGCCAGGAGAAGCGTGGGAGAGCGTGGTCTAGTGGTTGGGGTGCTTTGCCTGTGGCGCACATATACCAACAAAAAATCCCGGGTTCGAATCCCGGTGGGGTCACTGCTGGGATTTAATGGGTGCTCAATTGGGCACTTTATGTATAGGCTCCATTGATAAAAGAAAGAAATACGCTCTCCTCCATGGTTCACTGGAGAATTTGGGCAAATGCATCATGATAAGCAATCCCTCATTGGAGGGGGGACGTTTAAGACGTCGGTCCCGGTACAGAGACGTAACAAACTGTAAATGTACATCGCCGTCAGTGTCGAAAAGAGTAGTGGTGTTTAAACCCCTGACTGTTCCCATCCGCCCCCCCAGTCTAAAAAAAACGCGGGCCATGGTAGGAGCGTGCCGTAAATAGATACACGCGGACCCGGATCCGCTTATCAGTTGAATAAACTGACACCACCACAAGCCATTATGAATGACTGGGGGACACGCTAACGAAGAAGTAGGAGCCAAGGTTACCGATCATTGTATAGAGATCAGTGCTTCATGCATATTCAACTTATAGATCTTTGTCCATTGATAGTTATGTTAAGATCCCATAAAAAGGCAACATTGCTCTCAGCCTAAACAAACACCACTCGCATAACCTATCAAGATTTTGCATGTTGATAGAAACTACCCACTCATCTCATCTGCAAACTTATTTTGGCCTGTTTCTTTCCCATCATGATTCTACAAGTATCTTTATGCATGATTTTAGTTATGTTAATGATTCCCATAAAAGGGTTAAAATGAAATCTTCGCCTCAACCACTCACATGGCCCTAATTACAAACCAAGATTTTGCAATTGACGGAAACCTCATTATCTCATCTAACAAATATTTTGGTGGCTGGCAAGCTGGCTCTTTCCCATTTATGATGCTACAAGCATAAGTTATGGGCCTGTTTTTTAAGTATTATCCCTTTTTGGCACTTCAAAACCCCGGAAAGTTTCAATATAATAATGTTTTGTCATTTCCAAAACAAATATAAAATCCAAGTGTTTTAATTCAGCAGTGGCGGAAATATTCAGGATTTTGTTCAAGGGGGATGCTATGTTCATGAAGGTGATAGAGCATCCCCCTGAACAAAGAAATTCATGAATATTTCTGCCACTGTAATTCAGAGTTCTGCTAGTTTACAGGTGCTCAGACCTTGTACCAGATTCAACTTTTGCTAGGTCCAGCTTTTGGCTTTGCATATGGTAATATCCGTGTATATGAAATGACTATTTAGCTTCCACAATTCGGGGCATCGTGTGTTTAGGTATTATTTTCTCGCAACACATTATGACTTTAAATGCTGAGTCAAAGATTTGAAATCTAATTTTTGGGCATAAATTAAACATAATCACATAGACCATAGATAGTCACCAAAATGCTCAATTCCAAAGTTGAGATAAATCCAGATTTTCATTTTATGTAGTAAACATTTATCTATAGTATAACAGTGCCATAGGATAGATTTTGTATAAACAAAAATTTATGTATCCGGAATTTATCACGAAGTGTGATTTATATGAAGACTTTGAATTTTGAGCTTAGTATTTCACTTCATGAGTAAGCATATGGACAAGCATTATGTATATGCACAAACCTGATTTTGTTTTTGAAAATTAAGGATGCCCTCAGGAAATCTAAGTCAGCCTTTAACACAATTAATGGCACATTTTTTGAACAGTGCCCCCATTTTTTTCAAAAATTTTTGGATTTTTACATGGGTTGATTGTAACTGGCTATACTACCTAACCCTCGAAATACAAAGTAATCAAACTCCCACAAAAGTCTACAAGGAATGCCTGGTGATGGTCGACTTTACGACCAGTATTTGGGTATCAGTGTAAGAGATGTGTTTTGTACGCATCATGCGCTGTGGATTTAGAATGGCCTAAGCGCGTTTGGTATAAGGCGCGATAATGCTAAGCAGGCATCGATAGTTACTTTGTACTTCTGGGTTTACAGAGTGTTAGAAAACTATACATGTGAATGGACCTAAGCGCGAAAATGTCTGTTGTCGCAGCAAACGAAGGAATGTTGTAATTAGAATAATTATATCGGAGATCTCCTATTATAATTCAACGGCTGATGGAGGAACTGCCTTCCAATATGAATAGCCAGGATCATAGCGCCATGTCGTGTCTACGCTCATCCATTAGTTGCTTTTTATTGTTGAGGCCAATTCAAGTTTTAGAGGTCATTTTTGAGGTGCCACTATTTCATCAAGGAGGACACAAACTTGGCATTACAGCTCTGCCGTTAAAGCGGCACTGGCACAAATATAATTAAAAAAAAAAAAAAAAAAAAAAACTTGCTCTCAAATGATAGTCTAGGCCATTGGAAGAACAGAGATATATTTTACACATAAAAAATACATACCCCAACACAGATAGGATGATCGAAACAAAACCCTATCAAAAATCTTTCCCCTTTTGCGTAAGCAAGGGTATTGAAGGAATTGTGGCAATGTGAGGAAATATTAAACTCAGGTCTGGGGATATTTTGGTGGGGCGACCAGAAGTTCAGGTCGGATAACCGCAAAAGGACTACCATGCTTGCCCAAGTTCCAGTTAGAGTTACTCCTCATAGAGTTACCTTTAATGCGCTAATTTTACCCAAGTCAGTAAAATTGGGTTACCTTCAGGTGCAAGTGTAGAGGATTACATTCCTAGCCCTAAAAGATGTTTTTAAATGTCAACGCTTTGGCCACTTTTAAGACGTATTGTAGAAGGTCAGAAGGTTGTGAAAAGTGTGGCAAAGAGGGCCACAATGATCCAAATTGTAAGGAACCTGCTAAATGTGCGAATTGCATGGTAATCACGTCGGACAAATTCTCGATCCTGTCCTAAATGGGTAGAAGAAAGAAGAAATCCAAAAAATCAAAGTGACAGGTAACATGACTTATGAAAATAGGCCAGAGATACTCTTCGTTCTCAGGTACCGGATCAAAAGATTATGCTGATGTCTGTGAAAGTGGGCAAAAAATCAATTCTTCTAAGACATCATTTTCCCAAACAGATCTTGTTTGGCCTAATGATTTTGCCCATCCTCAACAGTTTAGAAAATTGTAAGGAAAAAAAAGACAAGTGATAAGAAAATTGCAACTAAGATGGACTTTGCCGTGGAGTATCCTCGTAGTCCTTCTAGAGATCCTGTAAAGACAACAAATTCCAAGTTATCAAAGGGGATCAGGACTGTTCAGGGCAATTCTACTAAAACTCCGAAGTAGATCTGCAGAAAAAGACTATAAAACTAAAACTGGAGGACTGTAAGGTCAACCTAGTTTCTCTCAAGCCAAAGACACTTGAGGTAATGAAAACATACACAGTTTAAACAACAAACTACTTCTGAATTAGTAAACGAAATAAGGGTGGTAG
>JAMKCH010014858.1:0-28570 GCA_023653785.1 Ophioderma brevispina | reverse complement strand
CAAATTCAAATATCTTTGCGTCATTTTTTATAAACTTTCTTCTTAATGTTATGTCAACTATATTTCTTTCAACATCTTTAAACGTATTAATTGGCATTATTCGCAGGCTTAAATATTACCTTACAAATGATGCTCTTCTCGAGCTAGCAAATGCCTTTTTATGCCCCACTTTGATTATTGTAGCCCAGTATGGTCCACTTGTAATGTTATTCTTTGGAACACACTTCAAGTTCGTCATACCAGACTTGCTCGTATCCTTTTATCAGCTGACATAAGAACCATTACCGATATGAATTTTCTGAACTGGGTTAAGCTACTTAATGATGGGGAAATCAACTCATTCTATACAAAACCATGATACAAGAAGTCAATCCTTTAACTTTCTTGTAACTCGAACATAGACGAGCAACTCGGATAAATGTTCTTTTCACTACAGAACGTCTATTTTGTGGAATGATCTTCCTATTGATATCCCGAGCAACTTTCTCTCCATGAGAATAAATTCATTTAAGATTATTTTAGTAACTTATCATAACTCAAAGTTTCTTGAAGCATAATTATTCATTACTTTATATATTATTACTCAATATCTCTGTATTCTAATGTTTGATGTTACTACAACCTTTTAACATAATTCTCCCACTGCTGTAATGCTTGTAGTAATTTGATTTAAAAGTTGAAGTTTGAATGTTGCATTTTATTATTACTTTGTTCATGTACTATTTGTAAACAGGGCCCTCTTGGAGAACAGTACTTGATACTGATGACGCTAATCTGGGTAAAGAATAAATGACTAATACTATTCACCTATTAATGTTCTTTGTGCGCAATTGCAAAGGAAACTTTGCATGACGTGGAATTATGATCAATTAGTACTGCTTACAAAGTTTGAAAACTTAGGCTGGTCAATTGCAGGTATAATGTTATTGTCTTTCTTCTGAATGCGGTGAAACTTTTTTAATGAGTATTGCACATTTAGTGATGAAACATTCGACCATTTTGGCGCGACAATAAGACATTTCTGCGTTTATTTTTGTGGGTGGACACTATTGAGGGCAATAGGAAGAATTTGGCATATAACCTCCCACCGGATAACCCCGCGGATAACTTGTCGTCCTAAGATTTTTTTTTCTGCAAGTATTTCATTAGGGTAATATTAATATTCTCCTTCTGGTGTTTCCACCCACAACCTACATGTTCCAGGTTCCTCCAGGGTTATGTGGCCATCTTCAGGTACCATATGGCAGTTATACCTCTGTTTTTCCAGAATTTCCTGTTTGCTTCCATCATCTTTTTGTCTCCAAATTGAAAATGCCAAGTCATAATGGTTTGTCCGAAATTCATACCTGAAGCATGAAACGAACAACATTTTATGTCATGCAATACCCAAATAATGTGTGTCAATGTAAATTACCATATTTAGAGGTAGAGAGGTGGGAGACAGATGAAGAGAGACAAGACGCAGAGAACACCGGACAGCATGCACGGCAGTCAGACAGTGTACAGCATATTTTACACTATTGTAATTTTAAATTATTATTATGTCTTCCTTCAGAAAAATAACATTTCTCTTTATCAACCATAGAGGTAGAGAGGTGGGAGACAGATTGAAGAGAGACAAGACGCAGAGAACACAGGACAGCATGTCGACGCTAAACCATTATTATGTCTTCATTCAGAAAAATACATTTCTCTTTATTCAACCATAAAGGGAGAGAGGTGGGAGGGCCAGATATGAAGAGAGACAAGGAAGCAAAAAGAGAGAGAGAGAACACGGCAGCGATGCACGGCTATTAAAATATTATTATGTCGTCATTCAGAAAAATAACATTCAAAATTCCCACACTTATCTTCAGTGTATCTCGTTCTCTCTCCCAGTCTAGCGTAATTAACTTGATATTTACTATTTGATTATAACTTTTTACACAATGATTAAACTATTGTACTGAGAATGGTTCTTGGATGTTGACTCATATTGCAGTTAAGAGAGCAACCTCTAGCGATATCATGTATTATGCAATGCTTACTGTTAAGCTCTCTCTTTTCATGTAGTAACTTTTCAGGAACTTTTCACCGTGACCACCTCCAATCTGTAAATGTTCCAAAATCAAGTTTAAATCAAATCATTAAGTGGCCTATACAGAACTCCCGCGTATTGGATGATTCGCCACTTAAAATTATCAATATCTTCTCAAATGACAAAATGATACTAATGAAAAGTATGAAAACAGCAACTGTTCAAAAGCCTATGGAAAATTCATTAAGCTAACTACAAAATATTGAAAATCCTCAAAAAGTATTTCGGTCTTTTGGAAGTAAGTTTCACACTTTTAAAGGGAATTTTACCAATTTTCCATTCTTTTGGAGTGTGAAGAAATTAAAAAAAAATCATATTTTTGGCTTTAATTTTGAAGAAAAGATAAACTTTACACCAATATTAAATAAAACTTTACAACAGCAATTAAAGAAAAACCAAACCAAAACACACGATAAAATAATGCCTATGACTTGGGCAGTTGTTAACCCTATTGCTTTGTTTTTACTCCGAACTTTCTATTTTTGCACATTTTAAACATCAACCTGTGTTCTATCGTTACCAACAAAGGTTATCCATGCGACAATTCTGATTTTGTATTTTTTTTGCCCGCTTTTAAAGCCGCTATTTGACCATTTAAAGTCCACAAAATCCACATGGTCTTAACGACGGGAATTATGCACATTACACGCCGTCAGGGCGGCAAGGCGAGCATCGCGTCGCGTGGTGGAATTTTTGCTGCGTAATGTAGCGTGCGCGTGTTTAATGTACGTTTGCGCAAACGCCTCTTGGAAAAACGAAAAATAATATTTGAAATGTAAAACAAAGCGCTATTTAGACCAGACGAAATTTCAATTTCTGATGATTTCTGGAGTTAGAGAGAAAAGAATTTTGATTCAATAGTGCTAAAGATTTTTTCATCACTTCACAACATACTCAATTTGGAAGTTCAAAGATAAAGTATTATTTGTCGGAAGAGACATCGGAATGGCGTGAAAAGTCACTTTTTTACTAAAACACGGATTTTTCCCAATGTTCAATTTTCGCAAATTCGGCAAATTTTCAAACAAGATGACTCCAAAAGTACCGAAGTAAAAGTAAGGTTTCACTTTCCTACGATAGCAATCGGTCTTCTCTAGGACGAGTTTTCTCAATTTTCATGTTTCGATTTCTAACATAATATTCTCCAATATATACTCAATTTTGGAAAAGAAAGGTAAAAATCTCCTTTTTTGCATTTTCCTTATATTTTCGAAAAGTAAGCTCTATTTTTCAAAAATGAAAAAACCGTCCCCTACAAAAATTTGTCTTGTTTCTAAAAAATACCATAAGAATCATGGAAATTCAAATTGTTTTTTGTTATGCTGTCTGAAAATTTTGGGGACAAAATCCTGTGTTTTTAGTATTTTTTCTCAAAAAACGGAAAGTTTTACATTAAGTTGATGCCATCATTGTGGGTTTCATCGTCCAATTTTCTGGAATAGGAGGAGAAGGAGGTAGACTTTCTAGAAATGTAACTTTTTTACTGACATAAAAAATTCAAAAAAATATTTGCGAAGTTACAAACCAAAATAGATACTCGGACGCTCAAGGTTGACACTGCCCTAAAGATCCAAGCATTCTAATTGCCCGACAAATTGGGTCGTCTGGTTTTTCATAAAGAAAAACATTGAGCCGCTTGGATGATGTTAAACGAGATATGACTTTATTCCAGTTTTTTAATACACTTGAATGCAGGCTGCTGATTGGTCCCAATGATTATCCAATCGACTTCTGTCATATTCATCTCCAGTGGCAAGATTAATAAATATTCTTTACTCTTTATAACAGTTACTCAATAAATGCATGATATTGAAATACTTGTGTTTTACTCTTTTGAAATGTGACCTAGAGTTGGTGGGGCTATTTGAAGTTTTGAACCACATTCATCCCACGTGCATGTTGATCACGACAATGACTTACAACATGCAAACCCTTAGTGTCTCCATCAGGGCTGTTGTGTCCTCCCACTTGACAGGCAGCTGACCAGCATCACACAAACACAAAAACTCCAGAATCTCTTCTCTCCAGTTACCTGTAATGATATGAAGTGCGACTATGAGATACACTAAAAATAAGTCCTTGTAGATTTTATACACGTAGCCATCCCTGATGCGGAAAGGAAAAGGAAGGCCCTAATGGAAATCGAAACCCGGTGCGTCGAAGTACCATTGCCGGCGTACTCATAGTCCGGGAAGAAAGGGGGGGGGGGGGGGGGGGGATGGGAACTAGGGTCAATCTATTCGTTGACTCTTTACGCAACAATTAGTTTCACGCTTTATTCCGTTATCGTCTATGGAGCCCCTGACTAGGAGTCCCACCGGACTATATTGCTTGCACGCCAGACCTCTGCTTTATGATACTCACTATTTTAACACAATACTATCCTACCTTACAAGGATTCATAAACATTTATCGGGGTGTTTTTACAGTCAAAGGTACCTAACAGGCTGCAGAAATTCATTCCCATTTTTGAGGAATGTAGAAAACTGACTTTTATAATTCTTTCACATATTTATGGGCACAGGTCCGTAGAAATAAAAAGTGATGATAATATTGTGTTTGGGTTAGTGACCACCTTTTTGAGTTGCCCATTTGCATAAGAATTGAAGCTCAACCTTTTTTGAACTTCAGATTTGAATACTTTTCTAAGTACACACCAGCTATTGCTCCCATTTCATATGGTACTACATGGCACATGTAGTCTCACTCCGGTGCAATTCTAGCAATGTACGTGTACACTGAACGCTTTTTCAGATATAGCTAGGCTGCAGTTCATAACGTTGTAACAGCACCCGTTAACATTTCCCACAAGACCCACTGTAGGATAATTTTCAGAACATTATAAGGAGACAATTATATGCCTAGTTTTTTTTTAATTTATCTCTACCAATGTGGCTACATACGTGACTAATTATTATGCATGATATCACTTACTTCCCACAACCTGTACTTTTGGCCTGACCTCTTCCTCCAGATAACTTTGCTAGGTGATAAAGCTGATGAGAAATTATTGTTTTGGTATTGTTTAACTAGGAGACACCTTGTCAGTCTCTGGTAATTCTGCTCAAACATGGCTGCTGCCTAAGAAACAACAGTAGGCACAATTTTTGTTTATTCAGTCTTATAAAAAATAAAATTCGGTGGAAAATGTGGATATAAGAGTCCAATTTTTTTTATATAATACAACATGCACCAACACCAAATGTTAGAATCTTTTTTTTGAAGTGCTTCGTCGATCTTACATGAGATATTCAGGAAATTGTTACCTATTTAAAGACCCAAAACAAATAATTGAAAGGGGAGAGAGAGGGGGCGATAACGGAGAGGGAGAGAGAGTAAGAGGGAGAGAGATAGAAGGGAGGAGGAAGGGAGGGAGGGAGGGAGGGCCGGGAGGAAGGGAGGGAGGGAGGGAGGGGAGGAAGGGAAGGGAGGGAGCGAGCGAGGGAGGGAGCGAGGGGGAGCGAGGGGCGGAGGAGGGAAGGGAGGGAGGAGGAGGAAAGAAGAGATGGGGGGAAGAGAAGGCGAGAGCGCCGTGTGTTTCAAGCACGTTTCTGTCAAATTTTTCAAGTGATTAATACCGTTTTGTGTAGTCCAGCCTGGTCTCCAAGAAAATGTGGCCCCATACCTCAGGTCTGATACAATTGTTTATTTGTTCAACACGACGTCCAGTTGTTACACAAACTAACATTTATCAACTCTTCATCGTATAAATACCGATTCTACGATCAGCTTCACCCAAGAGGTCTCCGATCAAAAATTAAACGGTTTTACCGAGATGATGATACACAACACACATGATATTATAATATATACGAGCGTATATTCTTAAAATGCGAAAATAATCTGACACAGGTATCAAGAAACGTAAATAACATCGCTAATAACCTCGTCCCCAGAAGCCCCAGAATTTTACGGAAGTGGTCAACATTTGTGGGTATCAGAAGAAAGCTACTATTTTTCTCTTACCCTGTGAAATTTAGAGCTAAAGGATGTTTGTTTTAGAAGTTATTTGGGAGCGGAAATTTGGCCCATTTTGTGTCGACCAATTTTAATTTACACAGTACTCTATGGGCTTACAAAAATCACGTTTTTACCTGCTGCATCAAAACGGATTGAAATATCGGCGCGAAAACTTTACAGATGGGGTTTTCGGAGAGTGAAGGCCAATTGTCAAGATAAAAACGTCATTATCCTTAAATCGGGCCATTCCCTTTTTTAAAAGAAAATATGCAAATAAAGAGTAGCGAAGAGAGATGTCTATAATCGGTAACGGTTCAGATAAAGCGAGAGTTCTTGTATATTTCTATGGGGTGGATATGATTGAGGTTCAATCCATAGCATGTGGAGACATGGCCTTGCTGCCATTATTACATATTAGTAATGGTGCAAAGTTTGCACCAGAAGAATGGCCTACTGGAAACTGATAATGGGCTGATTAATGCCAAGATGAGCCGGTGGTAAAAGGAGATATAGTCCAGCATAACCAAAGTCGGGGCTCCACCGACACAACAGAATCAATCGTGGAAATTGAATGTTGCGTGAAGGGTCCACTGAATCGATTGCCCTACTCTGTTTCATGCCTTCCTGTAAGACTACATGGAATTAGCTTTGCATGAAATCTTCTATAATAGGATCAAGGATTGTACACTTTATTCCGTAAGAATCTACTCTAGTCCCAATCCATGAATATCTTACACCAAAGACACACTCAGTTCTTCACCGTTGTAGGCGGATTGTTAGTACGGAGGACCATCTCCTGCCACAACGCGATTTCAAGGACATCATTACCTACCTTACCACCCGCATTGCACTCTTGGAACGGGTTGGATCCTGGCCAATAAAAACTTAGTTAATATGTCGAAATGCATGATTTCTCTACAATGCTGTGTTAAGGAATAATATTTTGCAAGACAGAAGGAACTAATTTGCTGATGGTTTTTCATCCTCCTGATATCCTGCAATTGAAGCGGGAGGCTGAGTGAGAAATGGAGGTGGGGGGGAAAGGGGGGGGAAGGGTTACGCAGGTGTACCCTCATTGACTCTTGAAGTAGTATTCTTGCAATAAAATGTATTATGGTCGATTTTAACATTTAACATTTTATATCTTGATATTTAACCTTTTTAGACTGCTCTTCAGTAGACCTTTGAATCCTTCCTCGATGAATCTCTGTGCCTCAGAAGATCACTGGCTTTCACTGAATACATGAGACCTGTAATCACCCACGTATTACTTTATCAATATAATGACACTTTAACATCATACAGATTTAAATTGGATTCAGTTATATTGACACTTTAAAGAGCAACAAATTTAAAATATTAACAATTGACATTTTAGAGGATACCTTGAGGCGATAGGATGCATTCAAAAATATTTCAAACTTACTTGCTGTAGGCACGCAACAATCACTATGGAAAAATAAAGCAAATCACCATGTACAATAAAGCAACAATCACGATGGAAAAATAAACACAAAAAGAACAAAACACACAAGCAGACAGAAAGGGAGAGACAATACAAACACCAACAAAGTTATGTTAGTGGGCACGTTTCCTTTATCAAACGCTTCCCAAAATCATTTGTACTTTTCTCCTCCACATTGACTGCCACATAGACTTTTCAGCCAGGCATTCAGGAGGACCTCTTTGGAGGTATACGTTACATAACAAGATTTTTGTTTTCAAAATGAATTGGCATCTGCAATCTCACGACTTATAAAAATACAGTAAGTAAACTTGTGTGATCCCCTGGCCAGTCGTTTAAATAAAATCGGGATTCAACTTTTCGAAGACGAAAAAAAAACTAAACCTAACCATTAACTGGAACAGGACGCACCATAACAGACAAATACGCGCTCTCGCAAAACCCACATCTGCTTTTGAAATCCGGGGTGGGGATACATAATTACAGGATAAAATTCCTCAAATAAATATTCATCTCAATAAAAAAAACTTAAAAGAAGCGAAATGCTTTTAATATTTGTTGAAAAGGGCTTTACCTAAATGCGTATTTGTATTGTTCATCAACACAAATTACAATTATCACAACCAACGACAACATATTACATTATTAGATATTACCCGTACGTTTTTCTGTTTCTTGTTTGAATAACTTCCACTATTTGAGAGTTACAAATTGTGCGTATTTGTGATTCAAAGAAACAGAGTTATATTCACTAAAGCGAAAGTGCACTAATTGCAGGACGTAAACAGTTTTGTTATGTTTGTTCAACGGATACAACGTAATTAGACTTAACATCCGAATCCCATACAATCGCACGTAAAGACGATTTTACCGAATTATAGTTAATACGTTAAATTGATTCAACGCATTCCAATAATAACCACGATCATAGCATCTGGATCATACCTTTCCAATCGCGATGTCCATGATCATGAGAACGGGGTCGGCCGTCTTTGTCATACCCAAGATAAACCCCCTCCATAGTACATGGCGAGAATCTGCGATATTGAAAGCAAAAACAATTACTCTCAATAATAATTCATCATAAAACATTTCTTTCTTCCTCCCTGTACACCTTTCATCTTCTCCCTTTATATTTTCTATTTGATAATCCACAATTTTGTATTCTAAATAGGCACGAATGTCGTGAGTTTCTCTAATCGTCACTGATTAGTCCATTTTAGTCTCCACTGTGGTAGTGTTCCGTTTTTGTTTTTAAAACCTACTCATAGCTTGTTCCGATATGTCTGTCGTGTTCTGTATTTGATGTGATAGTCTGGCACTTGCATAACACCCACCACCAAATATCAGGGAGACAAACTTGCGCTTTGGTTTGTGATAGACGCTATAGTGCAACATTACAGCTTCTATTCACCGATGATCTTATTTCATGTGACTTTTTATGGGTTTTTAATAAATCGTGATACATTATTCTCGATCTAACGGTAGGTTTTCTACCTGTCTTGGTGAAGTAATCTTGTAAAATTGTATCAACTTTCCATTTAATTCGCCATTGTAAATGCGGTAAAAAAAAAAGGAGAAATGATATTATGCAGCAAAGTATATACGTTAAGTATACCGGCTTGGTATATACTCAATTCATTAATTATTTTCCAAAAAAATGTGCTTTGGAAAAGATTTCGATACATAGTTTGTGGAATTGCAGAATCGGCCTGGCTCGTAGCAGACACCTTTGAAAAGATGAAAAAGGTCTTCCCGGGTCATAACTCACAGATAGATACCAAGCGTCGCCTCCTTAAGTGCAACGAGAGATTTCAAGTCATCCATATGTTCTGCGATATGTAGTGATTCCATATACATCAATGCTCAATGGATTCCCTACCTTTTAGATTTGGGTTCCAGAAAGGAATTTAAAATGAAAAACAATGAATTTTTTTAATTTTTTTAATTTTTTTATATTTTCAATATAAACATAGGCTGAAGTTTTCGTATTGCTCCTATACAAATTAGAAAGTTCACACACAAATTGTTTGTACCAAAGAAACAGTTCTCAGCTAAATCCTTAACAGATGGGGGTATTGTTGATATAAGCTTTACAACCAGTGCCAAAATCAGAATATTTCCACATTGTTTTGGTGACAACCCGTATTTGAAATCATCTTGTTGCACCGCTGTTAAGTTTTAATGTTACATCTTTCCATTCTTGACGTATGCAGGCGAGACCTGACATTGACAACACGAGACCCAGCCGACTGGAACAGCAAGATGTGATTCTTGCGCCTTTCTCCGTATTTCGCGTGGTCCAGAGTTGTGTCAATGATAAAGTGCTAGAAAGAGCAGCACACACAGAGGACGTTACTAACAACCATCAAGGAACGTCAAAGTACTTTCTTTAGGCCTGTCTTTAAATGCTTCTTTCCGATGTAGGTGTCACAGAAGGTCAACTTCCATTGCAATCCAATGGGGCTTGACTTGTTACCCCCCTACTTTCGTAAGCATCAATTTGAGACATCAAACGATCGTATTATCCGATGAGCTCCACCAATAATTTGCACCATTTTTTAATAAATCGGAGTCAATTTAAAATTAAATTTGCCGGACCCTGTACAACTGAAATTGACCCCTTTATAATTGATTTTTTGTTTTTAGCCTATCACTCTGAAACTTTAGGCTTACATATTACAAACTATACCTTTTTCTGACTCTTATGGTTAGCCACACAACTGGTAGTGGCTTTCAACATGATTGGGACAATTACAATTGTTGACCCCGGTACAACTTGTTTTGCCCCTCTCCTTAAGTGATTGGGATCACGATAGTTCCGTCGATAGATTTTGTTAAGATTTCGTGATAAATGAAACTTTTCACTCGATGCATGCAAATCATCAACAATAAAAATATGGGTCAACAACTCGTTTTTGAGAAAAATTCCTAAATTAAAACACCTATTTTTTTTTTTTTTTCAAAAAATTTGTACACACTCTAGGGCACATTCATTTTTTGTCATGGACATTTTTGAATATTAAAACAAAAATCGTTTCGAGAACTTTTGTCCGAAATTTTTCAATAAAAGTTGTGCGCACTAACAAGATCTGTCCGTTACTGAAGAAAAAAGTAGGGTCACCGAATACTCTTTTCTGTTATTTTCGCAAAATAAGGCTTTTTTAGTAGGTCTAATACCGACGCGATATTGGAGTGCGTAGCACGCCACAAGTGTCACGCATGGCACCGCTTAAGCGACACGCGACTAAAAACAGGCCACGCAAAATGTGCGAACGGATTAAAACGTTATGAGCCAATTGTTTTTCCTCGTTTGTAATTTTTTCATCTTTTTATTTGATATTTGTTGTGATTTATAATGAGAATCAAAAAAAGACTATGGTAAAAGGGAAAAAAGTTTATGTAAGGTGATGAAAGTATAAAAGCAAGGGCGTGTCCATATCGTGATTGTACTCTGAAACCATTATAAGCTGGACGAATATAGGCTAGCTGTACTTCTTAAACTTGCTGAATACTGTTGTCACAATTCTGTTCCTTTTTACGAGTTAAGCGATATATTACTAAAAGGTTCATTGGAAAGGTGATTTAAGATTTTGCATACTCTCTTCAATGTTTTTAAAATGATTAATGAAAGTTCCAAGTAATGTGAAGTCAAATCCTTTCCACGAAATGAAATCACTTCCTTTTATTTTAACGGTCATTTTCCTGGCCGTAAACTTACCTGAATTATCCGTCTTTTGTCAATTAGCGTTTTTCCATAAAGACATCATTGCTGTTGGAAACGAAAAATGTCCGTATATCTACATAAACGTGGACATAAATGTGATTTTTTTTTTTTCGGATTTCCGGGATTTAGCACGAGGGCAAATAATAGAATTGTCTTTGTAATCTGTCGGAATTCCGTAAAATGACAACGTGATCTTTTCCCTTCACAACAACGAAACCTATATAGATCATATTAATCACATTTTTATGCATTTAAACACTCGCTATAAGACCTAAGAGGTGAAATGTTGTGGAAAACAAGATACTCTTGTCATCTGGATTTCCACACCCTTAGATATATTCATTAGACATTTCTGAGTCCTGACATAGAAATGATAAAGAAAACACCCTTTATTGCTAAACGACATTGAAAAAGGGTGCAAAAAATTAGGACAGAAGCTGCTTATTTTTCGAAAAAGAGGATATGTTAGTTTACTTGAATGCCCGTTCATAAGTAGCAATATAATCCTTTAACTCAAGTGTGTTTAATAATGCATTAAATTCTTTGAACAGCACATAGGCCTGCATTGGCAACAGGTAAGGCCAAAGCGTGCTTGCTATCTTCGGACGGGCGCACAGCGTACGCAAGGGTGGTTTTTACGGTACGTGCGCGCGGACAGCTAGGAACGCCAATTCACAATTGTTGACAGAAAATTCTGCTTGGGGAACTATTGCGCGCAGCTAACGACGTTGACCCACTCAACCTTAAGGGACCACTTGCGGCACTTAAAATCACGTTTCAGGGTTCCTTCAGTCTGGTCAACATATTTAAATAAAAATCCTCAAACCTTTGTACTTTAAGCATTATAAAACCCGACCCCGGGAGCTAGCCACATTTTGTAACACATCTAAATGTTTTAAACTGGAAAAACCTATATATACATAACTACTTAGCATGTCAACCATCATTTCACAGGGATTTAAGAAAATATATATTAATTTAGGACATTTCCTTTCAAGTGGTTGTTCGCTTCAACAGTGAATCTGATTGAAGAATGAATATCCACGAAGTGAACCTTTAATTCGTTAATGCAACAATTTTGGCTAATTTCTTTCAACTTGTCAATTAGCAAAAAAGTTATATACAAACTCTGCACCTATGTCCGGCTTCTCCTCCTCGAGAATACGTAAGAAAAGAAGGAAAATAGGAAGTTTACGTCCTTCACTCTTCAAACTTCTGAGTCACGGGGGGGTGGGGGGTACGAAGCCGCCACGTCCCGATTGGAAGCGTCAATCATTTCATCTACTCATTTAATTTTTACCCGTTTAGAAGTAATTTGTATCCGCCTTACTCATAGTCCGGCTACAATGGTAGAGAATAGGGCACTCGAATTCAGTTGGAGCCGGAATGGTTGGCTCCCGGGCGGACTATATATACTTTACCTGCTATTAGGTACGGGACTTTCTTAATTTGGTAATAGCCTACGCCTATCATGTTCCTTTACCTTCCGAAACATATCCGCTGATTTCTTGAGGTCAAAATTTCTGGCTAAAAACAATTATAAATAAACACTACAGGGCTAATAGGAAAATAACATAAAGCAAAATGTATAGTTAAGTGGATTATCTTCTGTGTATGGCAGGTGTAAATATAGCTATGACCGCATGAAGGGGGGGGCCCCCGAGTGCGGAAAGGGAGGTATCCCCCCCGGTAAACTGATTCGGACTTCCTTGTAACATTCGCTCCCATCACACATTTGCTTATGCATCTTTAGCATGTGGATATTTAAAGTGGTTTCACACATAAATTATAATAGATACTGGAAAGGCCTTAAAAAGTAAAATCGTAAGCACTATCCAGACATCGTCTGGTGAAACTGCAAAAAAACTAGGTTCTTCATTTTTCAAATTTTTTTTCGATTTTCGACTTATTGTTTTAGCAAACGAAATGACACGTATATCGGGTAGACTCTTTAATTCGTCCTATTTTTTTCATTGACGGTCACTCAAACCCATGTTTTTTTTCAGACTATTATCATGTCCAACACCCCAAGACCCTCCCTTTTTGCAAAAAAAAATCGCAAAATGTAAATGTTCTACACAACACCTTCATTTTTGAAATGTTTGCACTTTTGACTCAAACAATCGTGCTGGGCAATTTGCTTGTACCCATATTTTTTAGTACGTTTTTCTGTCACCGAAAGCCTCTTGGATTGAAAGCGCCCGCCTTATCTATTTCATATGTGAGTTCCCCCTCCCCAGGACTACCCTCTCAAAAATTTTAACAGCACGGCATCTTCATAATGGTCATTCAAAATCATCCTTTTCAAATATGTCTTAACAAAAAAACTGTTACACGGAGAAAAAATTTGCAATTATTATGAAAAGAACTTTTCCATCGCCAATCACAACACACGCACCTCCACTCCATCGCATATGAGCAAATGTGTACAAAAAATATTTTAAAACTTTTTTGAAGGCGGTCTTTTAAAAGTGATAAAAGCTTCTTTAAAAATATAACGTGATTTCCATTGGCTTAAAGTTCAAAAGAGTGTTTTTACAACGTAGTGGGTTTGGTATGGCAAAAAGTTTAAGTAGGCCTATTGTGTTTGTATTTCCTCCAGCACCACAAATACATTGTTACGAGACGAACATTTTAAAAATATTTATTAAGTTTTGGCATGAAGTTAAAAAAAAAATATTTCTTAACGGGATGAAAAAAACGTCATAAACAACTTCTCCAATCCTTCTTAAACATTTTAAGCAAAAACTCTTTAAAACTTAAAAAAACGTAAAATACAAATAAAATACTGTTACAAATAACATTTTAAGACGCTTTCGTCTGCGATATTTCCATATAAAATAACGTCGTTACTTTTGCACAGCACACCGACTTTTTAATGTTCTAATGAAATCGAATAAATGGCAAATATGTTAAAACAGCTTCAAAACGTTTTAGTGTGTGCGGGTTACACTGCAAAAATGTTGTGTAACTATGCATCCTACAGTGTTTGAGTAAACTTTTTAAACAACAGTTAAAACTTTTATTCAAAAACAGGTTTATTAATTTCATTTACTGTTAACAAAAAGGAGGAATAAGGCTGTGCCTCTTTTTCTTAAACATAAATGACTTATAAAACTTTGTTAAATGGAAATGACCAAGACTTGAATAATAGTTTTCACCTATTGGTAAAAAGTTTTTACTCACAACTGCAAGATTGCAATATACACATATTTTCGCCGTGAAGGAACCGGGAGTAAGAAAATCTAAGTATAAACCTTGTCGAGTTTTTGCTGCTGTACAGACTTAAATGCCCACGTCCTGCCACTCATTTTGCCAGCCGAGTTGTGCAAGTTTCGACCAATCACCGGTTCACAAAAGCTGGAAAGTAATGGTAAGGCTATTCATTTAGCATATGAATTGAAGAGCCGACTCGTCGCGCCACCAGAACCTCACACACTGTCCTATGTTAACACTTATATCATTGGTAATCATTTTCCTAGAACTGAACTGGCTTCTGAAACCATTGATTTAAGCAAAATGCAGTAAGATCTTGCGTGGCGTCTGAGTTGGACTCGCGCGTAAAATCAATTGCGCCATGCATAGCGTCTATTTGCGCAAACTAAAACTATGGAAGCGCGATAGATGACTGAACGTGACGTCAACCTAAAAATGCAAGAGACTCCAACACCCTCTCCTAAAAAAAAAACTAGGGAAAATCACCCAAAAAGGATGGCTCTATAGTGAATGAGGTTTTTATATTTCCACCCATGAAGGCTTGAACGTATAGGTTTGACAATGTATAACTGTTTTTATTTTTGAAAACAAAAGCAGACTTGAATTTAAGGAATAAATCCATATTTTTTTATTGTTTTTCTCTATGCACTTACGGTAGGCCTACTCGTGTGTCACAAACCACCCTTTATTTGATCAAAGATTAGAGTTTTTCTAAATACCTTTTAATAAAGCCGAGATTCTTTTATATTATCTGATATCATGGTCTAAGTATGTGCGCCGAATTTTAGGTGCGAAATTGATGGCTGTAGAACTTTGTTTGATTTCCGTTTAGAATGATGACAACACATTGGCCTATGGGGCACCATCCGGCGACTTTAAATTTGGAAATAACCTTTTTCGAGATGGTGACTATAAACAAAATGAAGGTAGGATCATGAAATGCACCTTTAAGTTTGAAAGTGCAACCCACATGTAAAAAAACCGCATTTTAAAACACGGCGGGAGTCGATGAGTGTGCATGAGAAAGAGTCTGTACATGTGATAGAAGAGGCGATGCATAATTCCGTTCTTGAGGTCCCCTTTTACAAAATTTTTACCCAAGAAGCTAAAATTTAGCCAAATTTTAGTTCCTGGCCTGCAATTTTCGAAATTTCACTGAGTTTCAAAGGGCCTATGAAAATGATGAAATCAGATCCCATGTCCAAGTTCGGAAATCGGGCCGCAACATCCCTACCTGAAAAAGTTACCCCTTCCCCCCTCAGCACTATACCTCCATTGTCCTCCCCTGCTCGTCACATAAATTCCAAAGACTAAGGAAGTTTCAAAGACGAATAATACGGGAATAAAATTGAACAGACATAAAAATTAATCTGCTAACTACTTTGAAATTCAAGCATTTTTTACAAGGTTTTGTTTTTCCTAATATAACTATAGTTTGGAATTGAGAGCGTTGCAGTAAAAGGACAACAATTTGATAGTATGTGTTGGCAGAATTTGCAGTTAAAATACTCCGAATTTACCAAAAACTCATTACTTTCTTGTTTTACGTGTATTTTTGTTCAATGCTCCCAATTTTCCCCAGATTTCAAGGAAGTAATTCTCATTTTATAAAGGGGGCAAAACTCTTAGGAATAAAGAGGAAATTGGTATTGTTATGAATGCGTGATCGATACGCGCGAGAGTATTAGGAGCGTTGATATCGCGTAACCTATGTTGTGTGTGACGCCTCTGAATGGCGCATAGTAAGTTTTCTCACAATTTTGAACACTAAAAACCGTGCTATTGTTAATTATGAGAAAAAGTAGTCGGTGACCCCATCTTTTCTTTCGTAATCGAAAGATTCTAGTAGTGCGCAAGTTTTAAAATCCATCAAAAAATTCGAGCAGAATTTTTTTTATAGTAAAATTCTGTCGTAAAAATCAAATTGCCATAGGTTTGTGTACTAATTTTTGATCAAAAATGGCAAAAAATAGGTATTTGAATCAATATTATATGAAAAAACGAGGTCGGTGACCCCCAATTTTTATTTTGGATTGTTGGTTACCATCGTGGAAGTTTGTTCAGACCGAGTTTCAATGAAAAAAATTGGACAGATCTTCGTGTCCAGCCTCCTTAAAGGGGATGGGCCCCGATTTTAAGTATATAAAGTTTGATAGATTTGATAGAATGGACTTCCATTCCCAAAACCCCACTATTAAGTGACTTCGGCGAATTGAATTTTGAGAACGACCCACCCAAGTTCACCCTTGTTTAGAAATATGCTCAATGTTACAAACATGTTCAATAATCTACAGTTTATCATTACATATGGTTTACGTTCGGAAGGATATCTTTAAAGAGCGACCCATCTTCACCCTTATGGTTAAGTTTTTGAAGAAGACTCACGTTCAGAAAACAAGTTAGAGGTGCATTTCATGACCGCATAATAACTGACCTGTGTAAAATTTTATTTGCAGGTTAAGAACGATTCAACTTACCATTGCGTGTTTTGGAAACACATTAGAATGATTGGCAGCGGCGACCAGCGCGAATTAAAAAAAGTCGGATGCGGCGCAGCGCGAAGGCGTCCAGATTTTGTAGGCAACAACTTAGAGAAGTCATTAAATTGAATCTTTGTTTTCTAATAAGATACTAATTGAGTTTGTTTTGCGAAGCGAGTAAATTATGTTAGAACTATTTTAAGTGCGGGTTGAAGAACGATTCAACGCGATTCGGGTAAGAATGGTAGAAGACATGTTCATTGCGAGTTAAAGAACGCTTCAACTTCAACCTTGCGTGTTTTTGGACACACGTTAAGAATGATCAACTAGAAAGAACAATAAATTAACATCTTTATTTTCTAAAAGGAGAATATGGAGTTTTTTTGTAAGGATGCATATTTGAGTAGTTGTTCTTCTACAGAACGAGTCCAATAGTCTAACACCGTTAAGAATTTCAACTTAAAGGATCATTAATTGAATCCGTTGTTTTATACTTTCACCTTGGTGCGTTTTGGTTCATCTGGTTATGTCAATTTGGATGTCCAGTAAATTATTCTTAAAACATTTTAATTGCGTTTAAGAACGATTCACTTCACATCACCCTTGCCTGCGTTTTAGAAAAATCTTAGTTTAAAACCATGTTTAATATTTGCCTTTTTTTGTATTTACATATGATTTCTATTAAGAAGGATTATTTTAAAGAACGACCCATCTTCACCAGTGTAAACATTTTATTAGCAGGTAAATAACGATTCAACGTCACCCTTGTTTAAAAACATCCTCAATGTTTACGAAAAGGTGTCTCAATATCTGTACGTGTTTGATATATAATGGTTAATTTAAGAATCATAGATCTTTAAAGACCCGGTTTAAACAGTTTATTTATGGGTTTAAGAACTTCACACCTTTTAAGAATATTCAATTAGAAGGATCATTGAATGGAATCTTTTGAGACGCCCATCTTAACCTTTGTTTATAGAACACATGCTCAATGTTGACAAAACCATGTTCACTTCTACAGTTTGTGATTACATATTGTTTATATTGAGAAGGATCTCTTTACAAGAACGACCCATCTTCAACCCGTGTAAACATTTGCGGGTTAACGAACATATACTGCCTCCTTGAGTGGTATGGAAACACGTTAAGAATAATTCTACTTATAAGGATCCTTAAATTGAATCTTGTTTGCCTTCACTTGTGTGTTTTATTCAATGATTGAGTATTGTTTTGCTAAGAAGGTTACAAATATTCTAAATTTTGACTAGAAAACCTACCTTGTAACTTGTTGTTCTAAAGGCGGATAATAATGGATGTCACGATGCAGTGAGATTATGTTTATAAAATATGTGAAAATTGCGGGTTAAAAAAAAGGACCAACGATTCAACCTTCAACTGCGATGCGAGTAAATTATGTTTAGAAAACTTTTATTTTTGGGTTATATAACGATTCAACTTCCGCTTGCTTGTTTTTGGGAAACACTTAGACATGATTCAACTAGAAGGATCATTAATTGAAATTTTCGTGTTTCCAAATATTAAAATTTTTGACGCTAGAAAGCAAACCTGGTAACTTGTCCCAAGAATAGCGATAAAAAACGTTTAATTGGCGTTTATTAACAAACATGTTAAATTTTAAGAATTTGGTGTTTCAATAACGACCCCCCTTGGGTCTTGGTATTTAGAAAACATATCAATTGCGATGCGAGTAAACTATGTTAAAAACATTTTCATTGCGAAGACATTTTAATTTATTTTATTTTTATTTTATTCATTCTATGTTAGCCTGGTCAACCATCAATGGCACTGGCCATTGTCTCCCTTGGTGCCCCAGGTGCCCAATGCAACATTAAATACCATAAAACCATTATATACATAATAAAACGAGTTTGAAAAGCACACAAAATTACATATGGAAGAAAATAAACGAGAGTCCGGCACAGAGGAAAGACCACCTTGCGGCCGTACGCCATACGGCCGGCCAATGGCCCAACACAGGGACAAACCCCCATGACCACCGCCCTCCAGGTAGGGAAACTCTCCCCCAAGGGCACCGTCAGAGGAACTAATCAGCGAGGTCCACATCCAGCCGCATGGCCAAAGCCCTACGCAAAACGCTCCAACACCTAGGATTAACATAACAAGAAAAAAGATAACTGTCAGAATCTACAATCCGAAATTGGGCAAAAGCTCAGGACCCCTCAGCTAACCACAACCCTACATGGTAACGGGGCCCCGAAGAACAGCCCCCTTCTCGGATGTCCGACATCGTCTGAAAAAACAACAATTATACACAAATTCAGTAGTTAAAAATAAAATGAAAGTGGTCACACTAATGCCAATGTAAATACTCGCAGGAGACCTTCTAATAAAATGGAGCCTAATAGAAGATTAAAAGACATAATTCATCATATCAAATAGATTACATGAATTTTAGACATAAAAATAAGACGGCCATACATTGCACTTGGTAATAGTTGAATTAAGTAGCAGGAGTAAAATATTGCACAAACTGAAGAGTATTGCTGTTTAACAACGATTCAACTTCATCCTTGCTTTGTTTTGGAAACGTTGAAAGTGGTTCGACTTAGAAGGAGCATTAATTGAAGTTTTGTTTTCTAAAGACGGATATAATGGATTTTTAAGGATCATAATTGTCGATCAGTAAATTAATTTTTAAAAACATTTTCATTGCGGGTTGCGGGAATTTTTATTGCGGAATTAATAAGAACGGATTCAACTTCACCCTTGCTTGTTTTGGAAACAGGGTTAAAGAATAGGTGTAGTCTACTTAGAAGGAATATTAAATTGAAAATCTGATATAATGGCGGTCTTTGTAAGGATCATATTATTGATTATTTTGTTTTCCTAAAGAAACCATTGATTGCCAGAAAACCTTAGTCTTTATCACAAGAAGAAAACATGTTATTGCGTTTACAAAACATTAATGTTAGGTTTTGGTGTTTAACCTTTGGACCCTGCCAGTTTTGTATACGTTTTGTACACTAATTCAGTGCCTATAAGGTGCTCCAATACCTTGCAGGTGTTTTGGAACGCCATCTATAACACCAACAAGGCCTATAGGTTGTTTTCGACTCATATACATGCATTTTTCATGCTAAAAATGTGCCCGAAAATGAAGACTTTTACTTTTAAGCAAAAATGTACTTTTTGAACGGCACTTGAGTCGCGGTAGTTCTCAAAGGCTTAAAGAACGACACATCTTCACCCTTGTTGGTTTTTAGAAAACATGTCAATTGCGATGCCGAGTAGAAACATTTTCAATGCGGACATTTTAATTGCGGGTTGAAGAACGATTCAACTGCGCTGCGGTAAAGAATGGTTAGAAGACATTTTCATTGCGAGTTAAAGAACGCTTCAACTTCCCCCCCCCAAAACCCCCCCTTGCTTGTTTTGGAACATCTACAGTGAGTAAATGAAATTTTTAAAGAATAAAATAATAATCTTTATTTTCTAAAGGATAATAATGGAGTGTTTGTAAGGGGAAGCATATTGGAGTATTTGTTTTCTAAAGAACGATTCCAAATATTTCTAACACGTTTAAGAATGATTCAACTTAGAAGGATCATTTAAATTAATCTTTGTTTTACTTTCCCCCTTGTGCGGTTTTCTTCAGTATGCGTCTAGTCAATTGCGATGCAGTAAATTAGGCTTAGACACATTTAATTGGGGTTAAAACAACGATTCAACTTCACCCTTGCTTGCTGTTTAGAAAACTTGCTCAATGTTTAACAAACATGTTTAAATTTGCCTTTTGTATGACATAGGATTTATATTAAGAAGGATTATTTTAAAGAACGACCCATCTTCACATTGTACACATTTTATTAGCAGGTTAAAGAACGATTTTCACTTCACCCTTGTTAAAAATCTCAATGTTACAAAACGTGTCAATATCGTACAGGTGTGATATATAATGTTATATAAGGAAGCATATCTTTAAAGAACGGTTACCAGTTTATTATGGGTTAAAGAACTTCACCATTTAAGAATGATTCAATTTAGAAGGATCATTGAATTGAATCTTTGAAGAACGGCCCATCTTACCTTGTTTAGAAAACCATGCCAATGTTTACAAAAACTGTTCAATATCTACAGTTTGTGGCTACATATGGGTATATTGAGAAGGATCTCTTTAAAGAAAGACCATCTTCACCTTGTAAACATTTGGGGTTAAAGAACGATTTACTTAACCTTGCTTGGTATGGAACACGTTACGAATGATTCTACTTAGAAGGATCCTTAAATTGACTTTGTTTTGCCTTCACCTATTGTGTTGTTTTATTCATGATTGAGTATTGTTTTTAAAGATCGGGTTACAAATATTCTAAATTTTGATAGAAAACCTGGTAAACTTTGCTTTTTAAAGGAGGATAAATAATGGAGTTCACGAGGCGAGTAGATTATGTTTAGAAAATATTGAATGCGGGTTAAAGAACGATTTCAACGCGATGCGAGTAAAATTATGTTTAGAAAACATTTTATTTTTGGGGAGATAACGAGTCAACTTCACGATTGCTTGTTTTGGAAAAAACACGTTAGGAATGATTCAACTTAGAGGGGGTGGGTATCCTTAATGAATTTTCGTTCCAAATATTAAAATTTGACTAAGAAAGAAAGCCTGGTAACTTGTCAAGAAGAGCGTAGAAAAACACGTTAATTGCGTTTACAAAACATGTTACATGTAAGAATTTGTGTTTCGACCGGGACCCCCCTTGGGTATGGTATAGAAAACATGTCAATGCGATGCGAGTAAACTCTGTTAGAAAACATCTCATGGGACTTTTAATTTATTTGATTTTATTTTATTGCATTCTTATTTAATGGGTCAACCACTCAATGCACTGGCATTGTTCTCCTGGTGCCCAGGTGGGGCCAAGGCCAACATTAAAAATACAATTAAAACAATGTATAATACATAATAAAACTAGTTGGACAGCACACAAAGTACCTATTGAGAGAACATAAAAGAGAGTCCCACGCACACCCACAGAGGAAAGAACACCTTGCGGCCTACGCCATAACGGCCGTCCAAATGGCCCAAACACAAGGACAACCCCATGACACACACGCCCTCCAGGTAGGGAAAAAACTCTCCACCAGGTAGGGCAATGCGTCAGAGGAACTATCAGCGAAGGTCCACAGGCCAGCCGCATGGCGTGAGCCCCTGTGCAAACGCTCCAAAAAGCCTAGGATTAACATAACAAGAAAATAAGATAATGTCAGAAATCTGACATCCGAAATTGGGAAAAGCTCAGGACCCTCAGGCTAACCACAACCCTACATGGGTAACGGCCCCGAAGAACGCCCTTATCGGATGTCCGACATCGTATGAAAAAAAAAACAACAAATTATACACTAATTAATTTATTTAAAAATAAACTGAAAGGGTCACACTAGTGGCATGTAATAATAGCAGGAGCATATGAATGAAATGGGAGCCGAATAGAGATAAAAAGACATAATTGCATAAGATCAATAGATTACATGAATTTAGACCTAAAAATAAGAGGCCAAACATTGCATTGGTAATAGTTAATAAGTATCATGAGTAAAATATTGCACAAAATGAAGAGTATGCGGGTAAAGAACGATTCAACGTCATCCTTGCTTGTTTTGGAAACGGTGAGGTGGTTCGATTGAAGGAGCATTAAATTAATCTTTGTTTTCTAAAGAAGGATGTAATGGAGTTTTGTAAGGTTCATAATTGCGATGCGAGTAAATTATTGTTAGAAAACATTTCATGCGGGTTGCGGACATTTTAATGCGGATTAAAGAACGATTCACTTCACCCTTGCTTGTTTTGGGAAACAGGTGTAAATAATAGTGGTTCTACTTAGAAGGATCATTAAATTGAATTCTGATCATATGGCGTCTTTGTAAGGATCATATTATTGATGTTTGTTTTCTAAAAGAAACAATTTAAATTGCCAGAAAACCTGTAGTCTTTATCAAGAAAGAGAAAACATGTTAATTGCGTTTACAAAACATTAATGTTAAGGTTTGTGTTTAAACCTTTGGACCTGCCAGTTTTGTATACGTTTGTAACACATAATTCAGTGCCTATAGAGGTGGCCTTCCAAATTCTTGCAGGTGATTTGGAACGGCCATCTAAACACCAACAAGGCCTATAGGGTTGTTTCGCTCATTTAAAATGCATTTTTCATGCCTAATGTGCCGGAAATGAAGACTTTGTACATTTTAAAGCCAAAAATTGTAATTGTGAACGGGCCACTGAGTCGCCGTAGTTCTCAAAGGGATTAAACAACGACACATCTTCACCCTTGTTGGTTTTTAGAAAACATGTCAATTGCGATGCGAGTAGAAAACATTTTGAAAATATTAAGAAAACATTTTAATTCGGGGTTAAAGAAACGATTAAACTCACCAGTGCTTGTTTTAAGATTCGTCCAGAACCCGATTTTACCGGAAGTTATAAACATTTTGTAAAAATTTGCATCAAAGGAAAAACTATTTTTCTCATGGAAATCTTAGGGAGGATAAAGGCTGTTTGTTTGGAAGTTATGAGTGAAAAATATAATTAAATCGGGCGATCTCACCCTTTGTTTTGAGAAAAGATGTTATTTAGAAAACACGTTAAATTATAATGAGTAGTTTATGTTCGCCAATTGCGGTTAGAAGGATAAAATGATAGAATTTATTTATGTTTTGAAAAAAATGTCAAATGATAAGTTTTGGGTTGTTATTGTGGTAAAACTATATTGATTAAAAATTATTAAGAGTATGTTTTATGGATTAAAGTTTGTGTTAGTTTATGCGTTAAAAATATCAAACCCGTATTGTTCAGAAAAAAATGTTAAATACGGCGATTAAGGAATTTGGAAACATTTTATTTGTGGGAAACACAAATTGTGGGATATGAAAATAGAATGACTTAATATCACCCTGTTTCGGTGTGAAAGCAGATATAGTCCGGTGGGAGCCATAGTCGGGCCTCATAGACGATAACGGAATAAAGCATGCAAACTAATGTTGCGTAAAGAGTACTGAATCGCTTGCCCTATTGGTCACCATGGTTCCCGGACCTATGAGTACGCGGACAATGGTTACTTATCACACCGGTACCGAAAGTTTATGATGCGACAAACACACTGAAATCGGCGGTTGGTTAAGAAGTTGAAACAAAAAAAAAAAATAATTCTACGTGATTAATGGTCGTCGAACTGCATTTCGCGTATTAACTTGAAAATGACTTAAAAATTGACTATAGAAACTCTAGCAGATCATATTTGTACTCGGCACCTGTATGAGAATACATTAAAGGACCAAAAGGCCGATTAGTATTAAAAAGGCGCCCATACCCCGCCTTAAAAATAGTTTTGCTTGGGCTGTCGCGCGGACAATGAGTAAAACCCAAATATTCGGCATTCGAAAACTGTGTTTGTATCAATTCAGCTTGGCAGCCAATAAGAGCAAACATCTGCCACTTTGGCGCTGTCGCCGGTGTCGCCGCTGCAACAGGCAACAGCCACAGCTTCACACTTGTAAGAGAACGCGATGTCATACTAACGTAATGCAAAGGTAACAAAAATCCAACTGTATTTTTTTAAATAAAAAAAAAAAAACTGGAAAAAGCCAAATTCACCGAAATAGTACTAATCAAGCTCAAATCTAACTTAAAACTCGAACGTTCCTGGCGTGAAAACAAAACTCCCAACTTAATTTAAAAAACAAACGAAAAGTCCAAAAATTACCCAAAAATATCGGGAAAGGTAAAAATTAGCCAAATTAGTAGAAATCAAGCTAAACATAGAACAAATCAAGCTAATATAGAACAACGAGAAAAGGCAAATTATCCAAAATCGTAAAAATCAACATCTAATTTAAAATTTACTATTCCCTAGCCTCATGCCACTGATAGTCAGCACACGAAAAAACCGTGAAACTTCTGAAGTTCTGGGGTGTTTGCCGGCCGCCGCTGTCGCCGTTGCCGTTAATACCATAGCTTCACATTCGCACACTCGATGTTTACGCCATAACAATAATCCCAACTTTATTTAAAAAAAAAACACGGGAACAGCCAAAATAGTCAAAAATTGTAAAATTCAAGCTCAAAATATTACAAGCAGCTCATCTAATTAAACACTTCGAACGTTAATGGTTTAAAACTAAACGCCCAACTTTATTTAAAAACACGGTAAAAGGGCCAAAAATTATCAAAAAATACCGGAAAGGTCAAAAAAATTATCCCAAATTTTTAAAATTTTAATCATAATACAATACAGTTCTATCGTAATTTAATAGATAATAGAACAAATCAAACTCAGTCTAAATTAAACTCGAACATTTCGTGGTTTAAAAAAAACACTTTTATTGAAGAAAAACAACGGGAAATGGCAAATCGTAAAACCACTAAAATTTAACTCAAAGTTCATAGTTTTCTTATCATTTCATATTATATTGAAATAACTATAATTGTTCTTATTCGACAACGGTACAACCAGGTAGGCTCTACCGCTTCGCGCTGTCCGCCGTTGCCTGGGTTTTTAAAAGATTGGCTTCGCGCTGTCGCCCAGTGCTGGGTTTAAAAAGGGTTTGGCTTCCGCGGCGGATAATGTGGTAGGGTATTCAAAGTTTAGCCGATTGAAATATCGGCACGAAACTTTACAGATGGGGTTTTGGCGTAAGATCAATCTCGCAAGATGAACTAACTTCATACTCTTCATCGGGGAAATCGGGCCACCCCCTTTCAGTGCCTTCCATTTGCTTAATTTTGGCAACCATAGTAACTTGACCCAAACATCCTCGTTAAGTATCTGACATAAACTGCATATCCGTTACAAATAAGAATCGGTGATATTTGGTAGGGTTTGTAAGTCAAGGTGAGTAATGCCTGTTCAAAATGCGGTAATGGAGCCCTGTAATATCAAGCTCTGAATAGTACACGACGACACACCCACATCTGAGTCATAGCAACTATATAACTCCAATGCCGGACTAACTCCAACATGCAAACTTGCAAGGGAATCCACAAGTTTTCATACAGGCCTATACTTGGCAGCTTTGGCATAATACTGCTAGGGTTTTTGCGCCTGGTTTTGAGCTTGGAAAATTTACGTCCGGAATTACGTGCGTTTCTTTTATTCCTCGGCCTTGGTTTCGAAGAAAAAAGGTGGCGTGACCTGTAAAATTATAATACGAACACTCACCAGCGTCTATGTTTTGTTCTCTGGTTTTGTCGACAGATCAAAACTACACATGCACACATTCATGCACGTACACAATGCACTCTTAAAAAGCTTTAAAAATACCGTTTTAAACACTGTATAAGGCCGTTTTAACCTTGCTGCAAGATTTTCTATATACTTGCCTGTAAATCGTACTATGATCAACGGCAGCGGAACGATTTTCAAAGCGGAGGGGCCACTAATCGATCTGTGCAATTTAATAATATTATTTTCTGGTGTTATGATAACCAATTTTGAAAGAGTGTGTGTGTGTGTGTGTGTGGGGGGGGGGGGTGGGGTATGCCCCTATTCCGCTGCTACCGCCGACTATATAATTTCCCTGCATTAGGCCTATCTTAGTTTTCGGTACTGCTTAACCTGCATGTCCAAACAGAGTGGTTCTCAAATATGATCTATAGCCAGATACTGCTTACCGATTGCTTATCTTAGTATATTTTACAACTAATCAAACATTAAGTTTCATAATTTTTTCATTTAAAACTTAAAGAAGATGAAACATGGTTAAAAATGTTCCCAACTTTTTTCCCCGACTATATATATTTGAACCAACGTTGGTTCGAATATCAACCTATTTTACAGGTAGCCTATATAGTTCTATACTCACCAACTCTCACCAGATATCTATATGCGTTGTCACGAGCGATTCTCAGTATTAGGGCGAGATATTATATAGGCCTACCTGCGTACATTTGGGGGCCTACTCACGTGTTAATTTTACTCACTAGACACTACCCTCACAACTGTCGCACTGATCAAGATGGCTTGCATTACGTCCAATATGCGAAAAACTATCAAATGGCTCAGTCTATCACAACTGGTACATTGTACCACTGCTTTTCGTGAGTTTATAAAAATATATTTTTAAATCAATAATCATGTATTATCTGAGACAAATATAGGCTTACTTAAATAGATTTTCTTCTCTCATGCATTATCTATATTAAAACAACAGTCTTACCTGGGCAATATAGCAGCTTATAGCTTCGTGACTCGATAGATAGCTAACGTGCCGTATATACGTTGACCCATTAACAAAACGTCCATGCAAACAGTACGCATGGCTTCACAATCACACTGAACGATATCGGCAATTCGTAATCGGTCAAGATATTTTGATACTATCCTAATCTATAATGTGTGTAACAACAGTGCTGTGTATTCATCAAAGTCAAAATTCGAGGAATAGTAAAATATATTTACGGGCTAGTAAATGATCTTATTTACGGGAATTCAGTAGCGTAACAGGCGGGGTGGGGACAGGTTGCCACACCACAGTGCTTTAGTGACCCGGAAGAAAAAGCACATCACCAAATTCCATAAAAAAGGAAAAAGGTCCACTTTTTACAGAATTTTTCGATAAAAAGGTCAAAAATTTAGAGAAAATGTGGCAAGAAAGTCGACCTTTTGGTGATGAGATGTTCAAAGAGTAAAAAAAGGACATTTTTAAGGGGTTAAGTCCACTTTTTTTTCGAAGTCCGCACCCGAGTCCGCACCCTCTAAAAATCATGCCTACGGCCCTGGATCAAAATTGTTTTTTTAAAGTCCAAACAAACATTTTATTATCAAAAGGAGTGACCGACAAAACCAATTCCATGCCAAAAATATAAAATAAAACGTGGTTGTTTCCTGCTTCTTTTGGTGCACCAACTGGTGGTATCCAGGAAAGTTTACACCAAAAAAAAAAAAAAAACAAAAAAAAAAAAAAAAACAAAAAACATTTAATTAATTAATTTTACAAGAATTACGATTATCCCACAACTGTCGGCCACTTGGTTTTCACATTTTATTGAATATGCAAATGAGCTCATTAAAAACCTGTCCAAAAGTCCCTCCAACCATATCAGTTTGGGTTCCCCTAGGCTACATGGGCATACATGGGCATGAATTATATACATTGACATGGTCAATGATGGTTTCTTTACTTGGGGCCTTTAAGTGGTTTCCAAATGGGGGCCCATTTTAGGTTGCCCAATGGGTCAATGATGGTTTTCTTTACTTGGGATTTAGTGGTTTCCTATATGGGGCCATTTTAGGTTTCCAATGGGTCAATGATGGGTTTTTTTACTTCTTGTGTAACCCGCGTTTAGTAAAACCCAAAACATAACGCCTAAAAAAAAGACGAGAAACCCTGCTTGGTGTAGAGGTTAACCATAAATGAAATGACAAGATATTTATTACTATAATATTAAAAAGTAACACAAAATACTAATCTACTAAAAGTTAATCGGGCCCGAGAAAAAAAATAATACGCGTATACCGGTATGCGACGCACTCGAGTGGTCTCTAACAAAATATAATGTCTAAGAGTCCATTCTCCTCAGTGTCGACTGTTCCAACATCATAATCCAGGGTTAGCGTTGAAATCCAATCCTGAAAAGAGCCAATAACAAAGTTCTCCTTAAGTCCGTGGCTCGT
>JAMKCH010014857.1:0-46607 GCA_023653785.1 Ophioderma brevispina | reverse complement strand
ATGCTACATTTAAAGCTTTTTTTCAATGATGTAGCAAAGATCTTGTATTATACTTGTTGTATTTTTGTCTTATTTTGATTTTTTTTCATTTGTCTTGTTAAAAAAAAAAAAAAATGGTAAATGAAAATCATGGGTCAGTCAGCAGATTTGTTTTTATTTTGTGCTAATTTACATAAATGAGTTGGCAGGATTTTCTAGAGCTGGTCCGGTTACGGCAAACAAACAATTTTTCTTGCCTAACTTTTAAATACAACTTGAAAATCTGTGAAGTTGACATTTTTATTATAGTACGCTGTCACAAATAAAAATGGCCCTCGCTTCTCAAAATGGGGCGCATCATGCGTAACACGGAAGTGTGGGTCCGATTGGCTTTTTGAGTCAGGTCATAGTACTTACAACAGCTTGTTAATCTGATTGGCTGATTACGCGTTCGACTTCCGAGCAAGTTGCATAAAGAGTACATAGGCCCCGCCCATATCGCTCAATATCTGATCGCGAGCGTACACGCAGTCAAGAGAGGGCCGTTCTTTTGTGACAGCTACTATAAAGGAGCCTAGCACAGAAAAATGTTCAAATATTGGAATGAATCCACACTACAAACACTTCCAACAATTTGAATACATTTTGATGTCTACAATAACTATCAAAATCCCTTGGACATGTAATTATGCACGCCCGTTTTCCCACCAATATGACGCATCATTGAATTGCATGTAAGCGCAGTTCACGCAAAGAGATACGCACGCCTATGTCATGTCCAAGGGATTATGACACATACTGTAGAATGTACATAAATTCAATTTTCTTAAAGGAAATCTGGAACATGAAACAATATTTAGACACAAAATACACATCACATTCAGTCATTTTATGATATTTCAAATCAATTATGAAGTGTTGCTTCTGTACACTTTCTAGGCAAAACCAGGACAAAATAAATTTAGTTTTTGGTTAGGCCAAAAAAAAAAGTCTCAGCTTCCCTCACGCACAGCTTTTAAAATTGGATTTAGCTCATAGCTCTATGTGGCGGGGCGGTTTTTACACTTTTTTTTACATTTTAATTTTTTTAAATTTAGGCGATACTCACTGGTACTTTTCTTAACACGAATTGTGTCTCAAAATTTGGGACAAATAAAAAAAGAAAAAGTGGAACTATATGGACTCTATAGTTTTTTTTTTCATTGTGTGAAGTTTGTTTTATGCCTTAAAAGCAGAAGAGGCGTACATTGGAGTGGCACATATTGTATATTTCTAAAAACACCATGGCGCAAATTTTTAAAAAAATATCGCACAGGTCATAGCTTGTTTTGTTAAAAAAAAGCATAGCACATTGTTTTTTAGCCGAAAGAAACTGAGACAAAGTTCTTCAGTTTTTTTCATGGCCTTAGGCACTATGACATCACAGTCGTAATCCACATTCCACCTGGCATGCTTTTGACACAGATTTTGAAAGCACACTGCCGGTGTGTTGCCTTGGATTATAGCATACTATTGGTATTGATCAGAAAGCAATGTACCTATGCCAGGTGGAAGGTGGGTTAAGACTGATGTCAAAGTGCCTGGCCCGCACTAAATGAGATTTTCCTGGATTTGCTGAGAAATTGTACAAAACCAGCACTTCAGAATAGTTTTCAAATATTAGAAAATGCCTGGATGATATGTGTATTTTATTGTGCCACAGAATTCCTTAACTAAATTTCCTGGACAACTGCTACCTAGCACCTGTCAGATCAAAATCTTTAAACATAGAAGAACAAAAAGCAATGGAATATGAATTGCTGACCATATATGCTTTTTCAAAATCTGTTCAAAAGCATTCCAGATGCAGTGTCTTCAGACAATCTAAACATCCAAATTAATTTCACCCATGTGGAAGTGATTATGTTAAGGGTTTATTTCAGTATGTTAAAGTATTGGTAGACGTTTCATATAGAAGTCCCATTGATGCAAATGAGGTAATGCCATTCATTCCGTCAAGGGCTACTGCACAACGTCATACAGCGCATGACGGAATCAAATGTAATACCTCATTTGCATCCATAGGACTTCTATATGAAACTTCTACCAAAATATTTTCCTCTGCTGGACTCGCCTTTTAAAGGCCGACTCGGAGATTTCCCGAGGAGGGCGACCTAAATTCCCAAACAATTTTTTTTTGCACATGCATAATGCTTGTCCATATAATAATCACTGTGTGAAATAACTAATCTCAAATCAAAGTCCTTCATATAGAAAATCACAACTTTGTTTACCAATTCCGCATCCGGAATTTTGTTATACACGGTATCCTATGGCAGTGTTGTACTGTACTTAAATGTGTTCTTCATGAAAACAAAAAATCTGATTCCTCTCTAACTTTGGAATTAAAGGCTTTAAAGGAATTAAAGAGATTTCAAAATACAATTTTTTTTCTGTAATAATTGAAAATAGTCAACTAGAACTAAAGATAGTAACCTAAAATGCACAATTGTATTTGTAAAGTTTGAGATGAATCAGATTTTTCGTTTTAATGCAGTAAATATTTATGTATAGTATTACATGCCATAGGATACTGTATAACAAAAATTCCGGATCCGGAATTTTATAACAAAGTTGTGTTTTCTATATGAAAGACATCGATTTGAGCTTAGCTATTTCACACAGTGATTAGTATATGGACAAGCATTATGTATATGCAAAAAACATGATTTCTTTTAAAATTGAGGGCGCCCTCCTCGGGAAATCTCTGAGTCAGCCTTTAAGCATTTTAGGTGAGTATCTTTAGTTCTAGTTTACTTATTTTTTAATTACTACACAAAAAAATTATATCTCAAAATCTCTGAATCCGCTTTTAACATTTACATGAAGTGAAATCAAAATATAGAGATGTGCAGCAGTGTCCCTAATGTTAAATGTGTCCTTTTGAACATTAATTCATAGTCTTTACTGCCTGCATCACCATACCGTTTAACTATGTTAGACCTTGCTGTTTACAAAGCCAGGCTTTGCAAGAGACTAACTGCAAATAATCTAACAGTAATTTTACAGTTGAAGTCCCATGTGGATTGCTTTATTACTTAATTGTTAAGTACTGTAAAGTGGCAATTTTCGCGTATGTAATTTTGTACACTTAATTGGCTAACAAAACCCTCTTGTTTGTTCAATTTGTGAAATTATTTTTCTTGCAGGCCTATAACCTACAAAATATATGTTCAAAAATTCTTGCAAGCAATTGAAATTAATGCAAATGTAAAAATTTCAACTTGCAAGTTACACTTTGAAAGTGAGCATTTTTGCATTTTTTTATTTGCCCATTTGTAAACCGTTTTCATTTGTTTTTATATTCGCTATTTTGAGCTTTCTTACATAGACCTACGATACACAACAGAAATAATTTTGCTTTTTTTGTTTTTGCAGAAAGTGCTTGAGGTGCAAAAATCACAAACAAAAATGAAACAAAAAAGTTGCCACTTTTTCAGGACTACAGAGAAGACCACAGTGAAACCTTGACTGTAGCGACTGTAAGTTTACGAAAATTACTGGAATTAATGGTGATGTTCCATCTTAATGGTACACAGACCAAAAAGTATTTCAACATGACTTCATACAGGGTGAGCCAAAAAAAAAATGAACCTTTTTAAATTTTTGAAATAATATACATCTAACATATGTGGTATCATCGGAAAGCCTATTTCATTACCTTTAATTTGCTGCAAAGATAATTCCAATCGGTTAAGTATAGGCCGAGCTACCGTCTTTAGAATCAAGTAGTCAGCTTTCCCCCATCCACGGATTCCCATTTGAATGCACGGTGGCCAACTAAGCAAATGACTTCCCAAAATGATAAGGGTATGGCTATGTTAATGTCAAATAAAGTGGTATCTTAAAGGTATAAAAGCAAGTAATAATAGAAAGTTTTATTTCTAACACCTTTTTAAGATGTGGCATATATAGGTCTACAAATAGAGCAGGGGGGGTAGGACACGACCTGCTCGATTTGGGCATTGGGGATTTCCAAACTGTAATTTGGGGAACTGCTACGTGCATTTATGGCAGGCTCTGTCTCAGTTTCATTACAAAATCTCCTCTTAAACCCTAGTTCAATACATCTTAGTAATAACTATTATAATATGAAGCTTCCATCTGTACCGCATATTTTTAATACTGTACAGTATTTCAAAATCATTAAACAGTATTTTTTGATACCGTGCAGTTAGTTTTGTTACCGGTTTTATGGCAACTTATTTAGCACTAGTAATACGTGCGATCCTTTATAGCATCCATTAACTTTATATGAGTTTACATATTGCTCAGGCTTGCTTGCAGGGGGGGTAGGGCATGCCAACCTAACAGCAACAGAACGGCATCAACTTCCGGCGTAACCCAAGTGCTAGTCTTATTCAAAGACTTAAAAGTAGGAGGGCGCTCTTACGCATATCGAATGGTCACACCACGACTTGACTAATCTAAATGACCGTTTATTGGAAATTACACTATTGTCGGGCCGGGTTAATCCACTAACCACGACGGATTTGAAAGTCACATTTTTCCCTAAATTATCATGATATTACTAATGATTATTGAGACAAATTTTGCAATTGTCACTGGGACTAGGTGCCGTAGGGAAAATACAGTCGTAAGAATTCCCTAATGACCCGTCGGAAATCCCCCATGCCAAAATCGAGCAGATCGGGTTCCGAGTCCAACCCGAGTCAATAAAATGGCGGAAACAATCAAGGTCAAGTTTTTTTAACTCCCCTGTATGAAGCAAAACTGACATTAAAACATAGAATATAAATCACTTGCTATATAATTTTCCCAAAATAGTCAACATATGAGAGTTTATATTACCACTGGCTGAAGACTATGGCTGGTATTCTGAAAGGGAGTCTAACTTAGACCTGGTTTAAACCCGGGTCGTCTACATGAGTGGACCCCTTGTTTCCTTTCAAAAATACTGTGAAAGGTAAAGGTAAAAGGGAGAAATTCCTCATGGATGTTCCGTTCTGTCCATCCATAAGGAATGTTCTCACCTGTTGCGGCACATTTAGAGTATTGTGGGAGAAAAAGGTCGATAAGGTAGGACTAACCCGGGTTTAACAGGTCTAAAGTAAGATGCTTTCAGAATACCCAGCCTATGGGTTTTGTACGGTATATAAATTTTCACCACTTCTACCTTCTTTTTTACATGCAATGGCAGTTTGGAGCATTGAATATCGTAGAAAAGTAATATTGGGTATTTTCAGAGCACAGAAGAATCAGTTGCTAAGAGGAAGTGTTTGCAGATATTGAAATATTATCCCACACATCTAAATGAATGATCTATTGAATGTTGATGTACCCCTCACTGGAAAGATAAAATTAAATTTTGATGTTTTTTTTCTTTTAAAGAGAGAATAGAGAATAAACGTGCTTTAATATTAGTATAGATTTATGTAAGAGTTTGATTTTGTTTTTATAAATGTCTTGGGATGCTGATAGAGCAGGGGTTTTTCATCTTGGACAAAAAAATTGTGTGCATTATATTCTCCGCAAAATGTCAAGCGAACTGGCAAAAATACAATTAATCAAATCCGATAACTCAAAATGTGTATGTTTGACTGAAAATTCCCATCTCAAGTAGCCTTATTGTCTCAAGATGTGGTAATTAGTGTTGCTTTAGAACAATTGAAATACAAACCATGGCTGGTTATTAGGAAAGAAGTCAAATTTAGACCAGGTTTAAACAGGGTTAGTCTACATGAGTGGAACTTTTTCTTTCAACCTGCTCTAAACATGTGCTATAACAGGTGAGAAAAATTCTCAGGATACCGCACTTACATAACTTTCACAGTATTTTGAATGGAAAAAGAGGGTCCACTCATGTAGCACGAACCCTGGTTTACACACAGGTCGAAAGTGACTCCCTTTCAGAATACCAGAATGCGGTGACATTAACATTGGTCCAGTGTTATCTACAAAAATTTTTTTTTTTTTCAAGAGTCGAGCCAAATGACCCAGTGTAATTGTTTGAGGTTGTCTTGTGAAGGTGAAAACTCAGCTGGGAGAAATTCCTTTCAGCCCAAAATGATACTCCTCATGCAATGCAAGGTCGTAAGTGCACATAGCTTAAATGTGATAGATTGGTGCTGATGTATTAGGATTGAAACGGAATTATTCTGATGGGGAAATCTAACCTATGCAGCTATTTGCATTACGCCTTCTGCCTTGCACAGGACCGAGGTATGTAATTGGAAAATCAAAAAACTGATTCGTTCCTTCCCGAAAGGGCCAAGAAAATCCCTGCTCCATTTCCAAATTAGATGTTTACGGGTAAAATACTCTGGACTTGCCCCCATCATAGAATTCTACAATTCAACTTTCTTGCGTTTATGTAATAAAACAATCTCATCATATCATCATCATCCTAACCCCACATTTCATTCCACTTTAAAGGCATATCCAGTGATTGAATAAATTAGGAAATTAAAAAAAATCATCAAAAATCAGATGTTGCATGTCTGTAACAAGTTACAGGTACATATCCTGCAAATGGTAACAACAAGCAGCAACCTAATAAAGACAACAATCTGAAAATTTAGTGATTACTGTCCGGATGGACACTTCCTACAACACGTCAGTGAAATGTAGGCAAATAGTGAACACTGCCTTTTTTTCCTTTTTGGTAATACTTCAGTTGGAAAAGTCAAACTTATGAGAATTTACATAACATATCTTCACTTGGAAGTATTTCTGCCAACAATATCAAATATTTGACTCTTTCTGGTGAATCATGATAGTGTCTTAAATATCAGTCTAGTGTTCTTTGTGCTAAGAAGAAAAAACTTATACCTATACATATTTCAGAAAATACAAGTTACAGTAATATGAGAACAAGTTCCATTTGACTTTGACCTTAACATAATTCATGCATGTCTTTGTTTTTACAACTATATATTTGCATACACCTTATATGCTTAAATTTGAATAAAATTGACTTAATAATATGCGTCAAGTAAAATATTTGTATATATCCTAGTCAAAAAGGGAATAAAATGAGCAAAAGATAAGACAAAAAATTAATGTTTACCATAAAAGAGATTCCAAAGTTAATCTACACATATTGTGAAATTTTTTTCTGCACTCTGATTTATGCATCATTTTATGGGTAACAGCAAATGGAACTTCATAGTTCTCTCACATCAATTAGGCAATAAAAAAAAGAACCAGTTCTATGGGCAGACATCTTTCGATAAGTTTTTTTTTAATTCCTGCTAAAAATTGAAATATTACTCTAAATACATTTTGTTGTTTTCATATTTGCACATCCGCCTTGACATTCTTGGGCTAAGCCAAAATCCTGGTGAATAGGTAATTAAATTAGAATATTGTTCTCATACTCACCCACCTATACAGCCCCAGGTTATACAATCTGCAATCTGTGACATTCAATCTACTGCTTAGGAATTCTGTATGGTTCTATGGTTGACTGCAATTGCCATTGTAAGTTTAACCTATTTCATATTCCTTCTACCCATTATATGGTCTACTTCAAACAATACTATTTTTATGAGTACATTTTTTCATACTTTTATGTAGCAAAAAGTATAAGCAATTTACTGGGACTTTGAAATTGGCTGTATGTTCACTTCTAACCACACAACGTCACATTGAGCTTTTTTCATTCAGATTTTATAAAATTTGCCCATATGAAGTTGGAGCACAAAATTACATTCCCAGTAAAAATATATTAAATTGCACAATTGTAAAATTGAAAATGTCAAGAACAATGTTGATGATTTATGGTATTATTTTGTAATTCAAATCATTTTGGCATGGTTGGCTGGTTCAAGTCAGAGTTCAAAGATTGCCTGAACTGAAAAGATTTTCATTTTTAAAAGGGGATGTCCTTTCTAACTTCACAAATACAAAAAAAATGGATTCCCTATTAAAAATGGAGAAACAAACTTCCTAACAGTTTTAACAAGAACCAAGAAGGAGAATATTGTATATTGGCTTTTGTATTGCAAGTCACTGTATTTCGCTTTTGTGTTGACTAAAATTTTATTAATTTATTTTCGGGTTTTGAGTACAGTAGGAATATATCATTACTTTAAATACATCTACGAAGTATAATCAGTAGATTTGAGTTGCTCAAAGCTGAACACTCATGCTAATATTTGTTGACCTTCCGTCAGGACTTGTTTTCATAAAATCAAAACCAGTCTTCTTCCCAAAAACTGCAAAATTTGGAATGATTTTAAATTGTCAAAAATTCACATAAAAATGCCAATTTGTATGCAGGAAAATTAAATCTCGTTCATTCACAGTCTGACATACCATAGTGGCAATATTTTCCTTCGATCCAATATTGCTGTCAGTTAAATGTGAATCAGTCAACTGGAATAAGTCGTCGGGAAGCATGTTATAACAAAAACAAAATACTGTAAAAGTGATACTTTCCGCGTGTGATTTTTCGCATTTCAGCGATTTTAACATTTTTGCTTGTTTTAAATTCGCTCTTTCAGCTATCTTACTTCATAGACCTACACACACAATAAACATTTTCGTGGGTTTTTAATTTCGATCTAGCTCAGAAGCGCGCGAAAAGCCGGCGCAAAATTAAGGTACAGCGCGAAAATTTCCACTTTTGCAGTATACCAATACCACAAAGAATTTGGCTATGTCATGGCAAAATCCCAAGTATTAACAGGACTTACAGAATGGAACTGGAGTGTGCCGTTGGGGCTTTGGCAACCGTTCAGAATAACGACGTGCTTTGACTACTTGTCACATTTTTTGCAACCCAACAGAGGATCAGAGGGCATTTGAATCAATCCCATAATTGCAATGTGCTAAGTGCATATACTGTAATGTATAAACACATGTCAGTTACTTTGGATAAAAAAGTGTTCCAAAAGTTAAAGAACAACAGGACATTTCATTAATCATGCTCAAAAATTCCCTAAGTACTAACGCTTCGTGGGTTAAAATGAGCATAAAGTCAGGGATTTTAATTTGTGGTGAGAATAGGATTTTTGTGTGAGATAACATGCACCCTATTGAGGTGAAATTTCCCAAACTGGTGCATTGTGGGATTGACTCAATCACCCTCTGACAGAGGATATATTCAATGCAGACTCTGAAGGCTCTTCTTAATGTTAGCCTTTCTTTCTAAAGGGATACCGATTTTGAGGTTAACAAAATGGCGCGGTCACGGCGGGGGGGGGGGGTGGGGTGGGGGGTATATCCTAAATGCAAATGTTTTGTATTATCTTGTAGTACCACATCTTTTGGGAATGAGCACAAAAAAAAAAAAAATTGATTAAAGTTCCATTCAGTCCAATCCATAAAAGTCTGATGATGTCCGCCCAGGCACTCATGTCACACAGTTTTGGGGGATTCTTGTTCATCGACAACATCGGCTGACACTCTAAGCTTTCCAAAATGCTTTTAACCATCACATGTATGTTAATACATCTGACACACAAAGCATGCACAAAACGCTAGCGTTGGTAGACATATGGGAAAAGTATGAACCCATTCTCATTCAACTTTCATTTTGACAGATGACAACTGACCTGAAGTAATCTAACGATAGTTACACCCGATGTTATTTTATCTTTTTTGGCCTATTTGGGGTATTGGTACTAATGACATTTGATCTACTAAAACTTTTTAAGGGGTTGTTAGACTACTGAGAATAGTCATTGCTCTATGCTGTGATGATTCTACTTACCACCAGTTTGCCATATCATGCCAGTGGCAGCAATTTTAACTGGCCCTTGATGTTTAAGTTGCTATACCAGATAAGAATGCTCTCCTCCCTGTTCCTATAATCTCTTGAATTACTAAGTAACCAAAACTCTGTCCTCTACCATTTATATGGTTTATTCACGTTAAGAGGGCCCATATCACTCTATTCTAGCACTACTTGTGGCCGTGGTCAATGTATTGTATTAACATATCAGCCTTCGGGACTCGCCTGCCAAGCTTCGGCATCGCTCCTCGGCACGTGGCCCTCGCACCGCCCAGGGCTTACATAGTGCGCTTTGTATTCTTGATGCACAGGCTTTGGAATCAAATTGGCTATTCTGAAGTCATAGTGTTTTTTTTCATTACACAATGGATATGCTAGCATAAAGGTAAAGACATATTATGATGCCATCTCTAACTCGAGAACAAATAAGAGCTACAGCCTGCTTTCTGTATGCAGCAATATTCTCACAAAAATGTTTCTATTCAGGCTGCAAAAAAAAAGTAAAATTGTGAATTCTCTTTAAATTTATCAAAAAATCTACCAGCATTTCTTCTGGCAAGATTCAAAATGATTTAGGCATCAAAACGGACCCCTTTCTATGATTAACGAACTTTCAAATGGGTGGTCCAGTTGACACCTATGGGCCAAATTTTATCTTGAATATTTTGACCTTTTGGCCATCTAATTGTAAGTGAGGCATCTGTGAGCTGTAAAAAATTTTCACCCCCTGCTGCAAAGCATTTTAACTTTCAAACAGTACAGGCTGTGGCAAAATGAGGGGAAAATCTTTTAAGGTCTTCAAACTCATATTGAACAAAAAAAAAAAAAGAAAAAAATCTCTGCACTAGCAATGATTATAAACTTACATGTATCAAACTGTATACCAGAAAGCAGAAAGCGCCAAAAGTAAAAACAATTTATTGCACTTGGATCAGTACAAGAGAGCTCTTCCATTTTCCATGTGTTCTTTTGGAAATACAGAAAATAATGTGGTTTATTGACATTTCCGCCAGTGTTAACTTGCTTCAAAGTGCTGGGATACAAACCAAAATATGTTTATGACTATTGTCGTAATCTTACCCTGGAGATGGCCAGGGTGTAAGTGTTTGAAAAAAGCCCTTGCGTGCTTGGCTAGACTCGAAATGGCAACCTCCAATCTGGCAACTTACCAATCAAGCCAGGGCCGGCAGAGGAGGAGCGACAGCTTTCATCAAAGGGTGTTAGGTCCGAAAAGGTGCATCTCTTTCCTAGCGGATAGCAATGGAACAGTATATTGGCATATAAGATTCATATTTGTATTTTCATAACAAATATAAAGCGTCTATCCAAATATACATGTCACGTCCACGCAATTATGATAAAATAAAGTTATCCCCTAATGCTAAAAAAAAAGAAAAACATGAAAGTCAGTTAAGAGTACAAATGTGTGACACCAGTGCCTGGTATATGTAGACTAACCTTGGAATCTTAACCTCTAGTCTTATTATCTCTCCTCCTCCACCTCCACCTCCTTTTCCTATAACAACTACCTATTTATTTTTCATGCATGGGTGCTCTATTCACACACGGCATAGCAGTGGCCTGCTCCCGATCCTATAGTAGAGGACTGCCGCCTCTAGGCCTAACACCGCTTTGGCGTTTCACGTTGGTCTCGGTGCCGTCAGCGCACATGCATGCTAATTCCAGCCCCAGCGAGTAGTCGATTGTCCGCTGCAAACAAAAAGAAGCAAAGAGTGTAATGAATTTTTTATTATGAATGAAACATGATCAAATGTAGTGTGGACTAAACATGTAGTTTGGGAAGGTGGGGAAAAAGATGATATAGATTTGGTTTTTCAGAACATGAGAATGTTAATTTTGTTTTAATATCTGTTTTCTTTTGTAGATATGGTTTGCCCCGATTATGTGATGAGTCTGATGACACCTGAGGCTTTCAAGAAGTTTTGATCCCTAATCTGAAGGTCCAAGAAGACAACATTGATTTTTTTTGCAAACGGAAAGAATTTTGTATTGCTGCCACCACACTATGGAATTCGGACGCCTCAAAGAATCAATCAACTGCCATTGTTGAAGGATGTGGTGGCAGAAAACAGACGTCATTTCACCTTGCAAACCTTTCATTGCAACTACATTTGCCCTCATGTGAAAAATATTTAAATCGAGCAGCAGTTTAGTGGGACAACTAATTGATCTATCTCCATTTTGTCCAACTTTGAAAGCCGCCTCCCTACATAATCGTACTGCCTACACTGCTGATAGTGCTGCAGCCACCAACAGTTAAGGGAGAGAGACACGGGGCCAGAATAATAAATTTGTCATCATGAGCTAAAAGTAACCGTAGGGATGTGGAGTTCATGAAACAGGTGATGACAAAATTATAAAGTAGTGGCAAGTTGCATACGTTGTCATTTTCCAAAGTGGCAAGCCAGCATCTTAAAAGCAAAAAACCAAGACGACAGTTTTGGTCTTTATTAAAATGTTTTTTTCTTGCCAAGGAGTTCAGAGTAACTTATCCCAAAAACTATCAAATGTTGCATGTGGCCGATATTTTCCAAGATGGATGAATTATTGACACCACCTGACATTTTTTATAATTTAGCCTAAGGAGATGATTGTGGTGTCACAATTAAGATTTTAAGGGTCAAGGAATCCAATATTAAAACTATTTTCAAAACTGTCAGTGAATATAAAAGAATTGAGTTTCATACGGCACTATTTTCTAAGATGGTTGACATAAAAAGGCAAAAAATCCTTTAGACATCATTACTATACCAGACACCTAAGGGGGGATGACGATTTGTGACAAAGGTGTATGGTTTTAGGTCAAACAGCAATATTCTCAAAAACTGTCAGATGAATCATAAGTCATTTTTTTTTTTCATGGATACCAATTGTGAACAACCAACGCGGTGTGAACCTTGAACACTCTCTAGTATAATCCAAACATATTATCTGGTATTGCATGCGATTTATGTTAAAGGCACTATCAGTGAATTGCAAATAAGAAAATCGAAAAAAAAATTATCAAAAATCCGATTTTGCTGTGGAATAATACAGGATCAAACATACCCTGCAAAAGATAGGACCAGAAGAAGCAACCTAACAAGACAAAATCGGAATTTTAGTCATTACTGTTCCGTTCGGACACTTACTACACACGTAAGTGAATGGAGCATTACTATCTTTGAACACTGCCCGTTTCTCCTTTTCTGTAAAGTTTTCAGTTGGAAAAAAGTTAATTATGAGAATTCCACAGACGCTATCCTTCACTGTTTAGCTATTCCTGCAAAAAAAAAAAAAAATTGGTACATCACTGATAGGTCTTTAAGATGTGTATTTAAGAGAAAACATGATTTGGTTCTTTCAGATAGGCAAGAGTAAAATGCCGTGAATTTCAAACACTTAAATGACCACGATCACGTGTACACCTGTGCGTAGTTGAATGGTTTGGGGGTTTCGCATAGGGACTAAAGCGCAGTAGTTAAGAGTTCCAAGGAGGAGTTACTGAGGATTTAATTTTGAGTCGGTAATTGATTACCAAGCATCTGGGTTAATATATTCTTATCACTTTGCCACATTCAGCCTGACATTTGCAGTAACTTAAACTCTTGGGTATTAGTAGGGTCAAAATCAGGGGTTCCGTGACCATGGAGAGCACAGGTCGTTTGCGAGGATGATGTGTTACTGTGGGCGTATTTAAGAACAAAAAGAAGCTCCTATGCCCCTCCAAAAGTGTGGGGAACTCCAGGGAGAGTGGAAAATCCAAAATGGTCGCTAGGGCAATCTTAAGAAATTAGCAATGTGGATCTCTTGAGACAAATAATTACAAACATGGAAACGTTTCTTTTTATGACTAATGGATGATCAGAAGTCAATTTTTGATTTAGTTTTTCAGTAGGAGGTCATCTTTACTGTGAATCCAGATGGCCGCCCCACTGACAGTTAAATAGGCCTATAAACAAATTAAATGTCCAAGCCACTTCATCTTTTAATGATGGTTATTGGTGTTTGTTTAGAAAGGGTGTGAACATGCTAGATAGATAAAGATTCAAGATTCAAGATAATTATATTTAATAATCATTAAAATCCAAAAGCAAAAACAAATGATATGGAGGAAGTGACTGACCGGAAGGCCAATAAGACCAGAAAAGGGAACCTAACTTAAACGTTACAGTACATACAAATAAAGAAATTGTACCTAACCAAACAAAAATGACCAAGGACACAAGACAGTGAAAAATCAATTAGATGGCTGCTCCAAAAAAGTAGCTAATAGGAGGATAAAAGAATTACTTAAATGATGTCTAAAATGATTACAGATATGACTGCTTAAGGTTGCTTTAACGAGATTCCACAGAATAGGACCAGATGTTCTAACTGTTGATACAGAAAAATGCTGTTTTTGCTTTGCAAGTTTTAACGAATTATAAGAAAAAATACTTTGTGTGGGTAGGCGTGAATTTCATGATGTTTAGTAAAATAGTCATTGAAGATACGTGGTAACATATTTCTTATGATGCCTAACATGAATACTCCAAGTTCTAGTTTATAAGTATCATCCACATTTAAACATTGTAACGAACAAATAGCGGATTGGAGTGACTCTGTAATGGCTATTGATATTGATCGCACAGCCCATTTCTGAAGTTTATAATCTTATCTAGATAGCCTTTACAGGTATTACCCAATGCCTAGGAATGTAGTTTATATAACGGTAAAATTAAGTAGTACAATCTAGTGTTAAAGTGCTATCCGGAATGTGTGTTTTAACTTATTTAAAATGCCACAATTTCTTGAGATTGTTTTGAACTACCATCGAGATATGAAATTTCCATGTAAGTTTCATCTATGACGAAGCCCAAAACTTAGTCTTATTAACTTTGTCAAGGAGTGAACCATCCAAAAACAATATCATTGGGTGTTTGTATATGCATATTACTAGTTACATATCTAGTACTAAAACATATTAATTGTTTTGCTAGCATTTACAGATAATTTATTCGCTTTGAACCAGGTACTTACTTCATTTAACCGCCATTAATTAGTCTATTTACTAACCTATATCAGAATGGAATATAATATAGTGGTATCGTCAGCGAATAAATAAAATCTAGGACTGGCGAAGGTTAGTATCATTAACGTAAAATATAAAAAAATGCGGTCCAGAATGGAACATATAGGGATCACAAAATAATGTCTGTGAGATCGGATTTACTAAGTTATAATAAAACATATTGTTCCTGTTACTTAAAGATTTTTAAAGCATTCCAATACAATCCCTCTAAATCCGTAATATTCTAATTTGTGAAGTAAGATATTGTGATCGATAGTATCAAAGGCTTTGACAAATCCAAAAATATTCCATGTTGTGTTCATTCAGCTCGTGGCTTTACTAACGTATCTACTACTCAAAACATATGCCATAAAAGTAGAATGATTTGTTCGAAATCCAAATGTTTTTTGTTAAAGGTTTTATGTTTATCAATATATTGCATACAGCGATCAAAAATAGTCGCTCCAAAATTTTGGAGAAACAAGGTAAAACAGATATGGCGATAGTTAGTAAATATTCGGGATTTTATTTTTGTAATGGAATTATTTGGCCAATCTTCTTTGAGCTATCAGGCACAAATACAGGTTGCTATGATATAATTAATTTGTGTCAATGCTGTAAAAATTTCGTGGGGATACCCTTGTGTTACAATTTTATTCCAAATCATCAGGACCAGGCTTTTGGTTGGAATTATATTAAATTTAATGATAAACTTTCATAAATATCATTTTCGACCAATTGGCGCCATATACATGGATTTTGAAGGGCTCGCAAAAGATAATCGTAATAATCTTTCCAGAATGCATAGTATAGAGCAGGTTTGGGCCATATTAACAAACGTAATTATTAAACTCGGTTTGCAATTATTTTTCCTTTGAAGGTTCTATTATTTACACCTTCAGTTCTGAATTTAGATGTGTGACTTGACATTTACCAGGCTAACTATATTGTTTATCGTTTTCCACGTCTGTCGCATGTTATTTTTAGCATCGTGAAAATTTCTAAAATAAAATCCGCGTTTGGATTTTCTATTAATTATGTAATTTATTCTGTTAGTCTTAAATGTTTGCAATCGTTCTTGACATGGGACCATGGAATATATTCCTGTATAACTTGTCTTAATGTTAATTACACTTCAAAAGTCCCTTAGTGATCCTGGTGATTGGGGAATTTTTCGATTTAAGATTGCATTTCTTTAAAGTAGAACATTCATTTCTACTGTCTGTAAATGTTGTAAGAACTATCATAATCATCATGCATTTACACTTATCGGATACATCATTCCAATCTACCTTAGACGTCTTTGTTGTTAATAGTTATATTAAAATTACTGTAATCTCTTTTGTAATACTACCCTTGTTTGGTTGAGTTACTGTTGTAGCATGCGCTAGACATCAACATTGTCGGTAGATGATCAATGAATCAGTAAAAGAATTGGAAGAATTTATTTCATTTTCGCATTTGTCATATATGTTGTCAATAATTGTAGCACTATTTCGGTAATTCTAGTCGGTTTAAATAGAAGGCATGAAATGAATGAGAATAAATCATATCAAGTAGTCATGAGTAGGCTTGTGGTCATCGTCTTTTAAGATGGTCTATGTTGAAATCACCCATTATGTAACAAGCTTCTTTTCTTCAACTATTTTATGAAATAGTGGGTCTATGCACTAACAAAAATTATCTATCGCTGTATTGCTCTATAAATGACACCTATAATATATTCTTTTTATCCGGATTCGTCAATTTCGATAAAGCACATTCAAAGTTATCGTTAGCTTTACCACAGTCAGGCCTACTTAATTTAAACAATTCTGAGATATAATGACAAACTCCACCTTTCCCTAGATAATAAGATTTACATATTCAATATTATATCCAGGCAGTTTGTACATATCATGAGGTTTCTCTTGGAAGTGTGTTTGCTGAGAAACCAATAAGAGTACACTTATGATCATAGTACTTTTAAAATTCTTTAACTTTTCAAAATTCTTTTCAAATGCGAATGTTCCATTTAAAATAGAAAAATTGGACTTATCAAAACGCTTTCTTGAATTGATTGGGCTTATTATATGGACATTTGTTATACAAAATGTTATAGCTATCTTGTGTCCCCACATCCGAATTATTAAAGACTTTGATATCTGGATGGATTAAATGCCATGTTTCATATTTATCCAAATTTATATCTGTAATCTTTAGTGTCATAAAGAATCGGTAATATTTGTAACATTTTACAATCTGAAACATGTCCCAATCATTTGGATTCAAATATAGTTCTTGATTTCTTTTAATTGGTACATTTTTTGGAAAATATCTTTCAATAATGTACATGTTATATTTCTATGATAGATTGAATAATTGGAGCAGGCAACCACATAAATAGCTAGACACAGACATAAATTACGAACCAAGGTTGTAAAATACACACAAATGTAAAAACCATCAAATTATTTACAAATCAAAGAATATCGAAATAAATGAGTATACTAAAGAAAAAGCTTTTGGGACGTAAGTGTGTACGGAGCGAGAGAGCCGGACAGGAAATGTGATGATAGTTAATGGGCTACCAAAAAGATCAGATATTAAGGGTAATCAGTGTAAAAGTAATTTAACATTCAATCAAAGTTATAAGGTTTTGAGCAAATAACACACAACTAGGGTGGTTCGAGAAAAGATTGTAGTTGCTCCAACATTTATTATCTCCCTCTTTAACGGCTTGACTAAAAGTTAATTGTAACTTTAAAGTTAATTTATAACTGCACCAAGAAACAAAATGAGTATAACGATCACATACGCGGATGTAGGGGGGGCGCACCCGGCGCGGCGCCCCCCTATTTTTTGAAAAACCACAGGGCGCCGGGCGCCTTGTAGATGTAGAAAAGTGCTTTTTGCCGCACCAGGGCGCCGTATATCTAGGAAAATGACCTCTTTTGGGCCGCCCTTGCGAACAATTGTAAAAGTTTCGGCTCGACTGCGCTCGCCGGGTAGATTTGTTCATTCTGTTTGAAATTCTGAAGCGCAGGGGGGTACTCTTCTATGTTGTGATGGTAGTTCTCTGGTGTTTGAAAAAATTATAGGCTTCAACCCTTCCCCCCCCCCCCCCCCCGCTCTTCAGAATTCGCAGAGTGAAAACAAATAGGAACATTTAAAAGTGAATAGTGACGGGCGCCCCCCGATTGAGGCATTCCTGGATCCGCCCTGGATCAGTCTCACTATTTTCTCAAACCAGCATTCATTTTATGAAATTTCAGAGAAATTTACTCCGCTCAATGTTTAATCAAGTCACTTCACTTACTGTTCCATTCTGCAGCAAATTCCGGATGTTGACGCGCTGAACAATACATCCTTTCATGCCAGATTTTGTGAGATCCTTCTTTTGCTAACTATTACCTTCTTAGAATCTTGTCCATCATGTTGTATGACAGGCAGGCATCTGGCAATTAAACAAATGTGTATATCTCGAAAACAAGTACTTAAAAAAACATGGAATAGTTGTCTTTTTGACTAATTGATGACCCAGGGGCCATTATTCAGTTAAGTTTTTCCATTGGAGGTCATCTTACTGTAAGCTCAAGATGGCCACTAGCGGTTAATATTCAATTTTGTGTTAGGTCCAAGCAGGTCACTCACTTTGAAGAATGTTAATGTATTTTTCTAAATCGTTACATGACAAGAAATATAGGTCACGAGTAGTTTGTAGTTAATGTGGAGGTCACCATCACTATGCAGAGATCCAAAATTGCCAAATTGTGTATCTCTTGAGCAAATTAACTAACAAAGATGGAAAAGTGTTTTATTTTTATATGTGATGACCCAGGCGTTCATTTTGAATACATTTAACAAATTCCAAGCCAGTTCATCTGTTTCAATCATTATGCATTGTTTTGAGTATTTTGTGGCCCAGAAATCAATTCGAGTGTCAGTGTATTATGTTTAGATTGAACGTACCTTACTATAAAACAATCCCAATGGGTTACTGGAAGGCAGCCATCTTGAGAATATATCTATAAAGTAAAATAACTTAAAAAGTGTTGTTTTTGATGATCAGGAAAATATTTCAGCATTTCTTCAATGTGTGAAATACCGAAGTGGCCGCAATATACCATTTGAATTATGGAAAATTTTGTCATTTTCCAAAGCAGTTACCATACAGAGTTTACATTACTTTTGAATTCAGAAGTGGTCTACCCAATGTATCTGGGCACTACTGTTTCGCAGGAGTCAATTTCCACTGCATAAAATGGAACTATGCAGAGCTGGAGCCTGACTGTTTTTTGTTGCCATAAAGGTACTTGCGAACAAAGGCTTCAGGTCTGAGAGGACAGCAGAAGACTGAGTGGAAGGCTTTTTTTGTGCATTGCTGAAGAAGGGTTTAGCTTCTGGGTGTGCTACCTTGTCGGACATAAAACAGTACTGTCACAACAGCTAAAGACATACAGATGAATGGTGACATATGCATGTTTTCATCACAAAATTACCTTGCAGGAGGATTATTTTGCTTTATCATATTGCACAATAACCCTGGACATGATGGGAGCCATATGAGGCTTGTGGCATTAAATGTGATACAAGATTGTATCGGTTGTTGAATATTGAACTGAAGCATCCAGACTGGGACTTCACCAGCCAGTAAAAATTGTGGTTTCAATCGCAACCACAGCTATTTCCATTGTATTATGGAAACGATACACCATTTCATCCAGTATCATACCTGCCAACATTGAGAACCCAAAAATCAGAATGCATGTGTCGCGAACCACCTCAACACGAAAGCATTATGGGAGGTGTCCTTTAAGGCCTCTAGTGGAGTATACAGGGGCGCAAGGTCTCTGCAGTCCTAATGGGTTTCGGTATTTTCAGCTGCAGGAAGAGTAGGAAGCCAAAAAAATATGTTCAGGATCCGTTGTCTGGCAATTATTCAAACTTGTTTTAAATCTCAGAAATAGGTATATCCCTATTTTTTGCAATTTTGAAAGTTCAAAATAGGATGATTCCTATAAACCAGGGAAGGTTGGCAGGTATGCAGTATTTTTTAGTCTCAGTTCAGATGAAATAAGTCTTACTTAACACTAAATGAAAAATGCATTCAAAGCTGGTGCTGACAGGTGAGAGAGAAGGTATTTATACTCTGTTAGAAAAGTTGCAGGCAAATCTACTGTCAGGCGAGGTCCTGAATGCATTCCAATTCAGGACACTCGAAGCCGATACAATTCGTGAATCATCTTATCGAATCCACGTCCGTTGTAGACAAGGTAGCTGACCCAGAAGCCAACCAACTTCTTTAGCAATGCGCAGAAAGCCTTTCATGGAGTGATGTACTCTCAAACATGAAAGACTTTGGGCCAACAACCTGATATAATTCAAAGGCATTTGGAAATAAAGGAACATCCATCTCCTCTACAGAATGGCAAATAGCACTCTCACAGTTTACTCTATTGCTGCCCATGCATTCTGTTACCAGAGGAATTGACTCGATTTTTTATGGATGACTCATCCTGCGGAAACAGAAAGTGAATCGGATACATAGGTGGACAATTCTGAATCTGAAAGTGACGTGTATCACTTCTTTGTGGGGTAATACTTTGTGAAGTGGTAGATTTCTATCATTATACTCAAACTAGTAATGGTGGCCATCTGGGATTTCACCAGAACTTGTTTTAAATCGGCTGTATCTATGGTAATAGTCATCTTCAATATACACTAACAAATAAATATCAATCATAATAATATATTGTCCATTTATAAACGCGTAGTAGCCGTCCAAAGTGGCCTCGCGGACAACCATCATCATTAGATTGTAATATCACCCAAACAGCCATAACAGCTCCCCAATTTCGCTTGGGTCGACGAAGCAATTGAGACTAAGTATCTTGCCAAGGACACACACGATGGGACCTCGGCCGGCTCGAACTCCGATTTAAACGGTCTATGATCACGAAGTATTGCACTTTTCAACTGGACCACACGTGCTCACAAAATGAAAAACCTCCGGGGATAACGTAATAGGCTCATCAAACTTTTCCCTTCTTTATCACGGGATGTTCAATTCAAATACCCTTATATATTCAAAATTTACAGTAAGAATCTATGTACTGTGCACGTGACGGTTACTGGGTTAAAAGGCAAAGCATGCAATGCATGGGGCATTCTGAAATCATCCTCTGGAAATATCTATACATTCAATGTATTAATAAAAAAAGAAAAATTAAAAAAAAAAAAAAAAAAAAAAAAAAAAAAAACAACACTTATCAAATAATGAGTTATTTATCAAGCGCAATTTGTGATTTCCAAGATGGCCAACAGTGGCCTTTTGGATTTGTTATATGATGGTGGGGCTTTAAGATAAACAAATTACAACTTGGTATGAATATTAATTACTCAAAAACAATATAATAATGATTGCAACAGCTGAACTGGCTTGGAATATGTTTTAATTCAAATGGACTCAGGGGTCCGTTCAGCCAAACTAACTTCATAATCTATGTGCACATGTATGCTCAGTGGGACCAATTTATCCAAGCACTGTGTAATTGGTATAAAAACGGTCGTATTATGTAGAAATACGCAGAGTTAGTATAAATGTCAGGGTTATCATGAGTTTGGTGAAAAGGACCTGGTCATAGTAAAAAAAAACGATTCCATGCTTGTAGTTACTTTGTTGAAGAGATTCAGAATTGTAATTTCCAAAGTAACGGCGGGAAAGTGTGTAGTCTGCCGTCACAGACTCCGAAAAAATCTTATCTAAATTAGTACTGCGTGAGAGATAACGTTATCAGTCCGTCCATAGCGAATTGCATGCAATGAAACTAAATCTCGAATATCTCCGCGAAAACGAAGGGGGTCTATGGAGATTTTGCATAAGAGGGTCCGCTACATTTTGTTTTATGATATGTACCGTAATTCGGGTCTGAACCATAGAGCTGGAATATTAACAAGAGGAGAATCGCGTGATATGGAATAGCCCAAGCCCGTAACCGTTTCTCTCACACACAGCGCGCCGTGGTTGTGCTGCGTAAGTACGCGCGTGTCGTCACTGATGAGGCGCAAAGCAACAGCATATACAAATCTGTGCGTCACGCCCGATATGTTACCAGTGTTGCATTTAGCGATGTTCCATTGTCTGATCGGCCGAGTTTTTCTGACTAATAATTATGCGGAAAACCAATCGATTGGAAGAAACTATGCTTCTAAAAAGATTCTGCATCCTATTTTTTTTTTGTTTTTTTTTTTTTTTTTTTTTTTTTTTTGTTTTTTTTTTTTTTTTTTTTTTTTTTTTTTTTTTTTTTTTTTTTTTTTTTCTTTTATGCACAAAAAGTCTCCCGATGACCCTGTTACTTTTGCTTAGGAAAAAGAGATATTTGAGTCCGTGAGTAGCAGTGGCATCAGAGTTGTTGGTGTTGTTTTCATCACTAAGTGTGCCGAAGTAAGAAATACTCGCGTGTCTAATAAATATGCATAAGGACTTTCCCCCCCCAAATACGGACATACGTAACCAAATATGTGGGGCCAAAACTATGTGAATGAAGTGCGTATGCTCATTATAATACTGTTGGGCACCTAGATTTTGGTTACGCCGTGGGAGAATCTTCGGGGTCTGGGTTATATTTACGTCATGGTCTGAACCTATAAAAACTAGCGAGAAAATTTAACGTTTTTGATGGGTACTTAAACAGGAAAAGTGAACACGCAAATCGCTATGGGCGCATCCCTTTTCCCACCCTGCATTCGGTATTATTCCAGTCTTGAAAATTTTCAAACGATGGTTTCAATTTACGTTTTCAATTTTAGGAAAACAGGCTATACGTCCTTACCGTACCGCCGTTAATTTCCAAGATGCCACCGGCAGACCATTTTGAATTTAACAGGTTAACACAAACTACACCTGGATGGATTCCGGTCACGTAAAAACTAAACAATACATAAACAACACATTACCCATCTTCAAAAAGTGAACTGGCTTGGGCTATATAAAAAATTTGTATATGTTAAAAGCAGTGGCAGCCATCTGGATTTCACCGTAAAGATGACCTCCTACTGCGAAAAATAATATCAGAAATGGACTTCTGATCATCAAATTAGTAAAAAACGACACTTATTCCATGTTTGTACAGTACTTTGTTCAAGCAGATACAAAATGTGGTAATTTCTCAAGCTGGCCGCCGGCAGCCTTTTGGTATGTTTTTACATAGCGATGTGACATAGGTAATAAACTAAATCTGGAATGGAATTCTGGTCACGTTAACACTTAAGAAACACACATTAACCATGCTTCAAAGGTGAAATGACTTGGGCTATGTAAAATATGGGATAGATTTAACATAGCATTGGCGCCATCATTGGATTTCACATAAATATGACCTCCAAATGAAAAAAAACTAAAACTTCAGAAATGACTTCTGATGATCAAACTAGTCATAAAAAGACACTTACTTCATGTTGGAGTTACTTTGTTCAAGGATCCACCATGTTTCTAATTTATAAGATGGCCGGCTGGCAGCAATCATTTGGGAGGTTTTTCAAAACTAGAATGAGAGTCCTTGACCAAAAACGTTCTGGGAGGGGGAAGAGGCAGGATTATTTTGTTGGAAATAACACAAATGTGGAAAAAAATACATTTCGTCCAAAAAAAACTATGCTCGACATGGTCACTGGGACCCCGATGTTGACCCTACTTAAGTGTATTAAAAATATTGGGCTATCTTGCAAAACAGTGATATATGGAAACAAAAATCCTCAATTTTGTAGCATTGTACAGTTGTGAAAATAGTTTATCGAACTCCGTACCAGAAAAGCAATTATTTGACATCAAAATAGTTTCATAACTTTTACGAAATATGCGGTTTTCGTGATGAGATGTCGACCACATTGAAAAATAAGGCCTTTCATACATTTCAATGACTCAGACAATTCTGGCATTTGTATATTGAACCCCCTGACCCAGACAACATACCATTTCGACACTAATTCGCTATGTAAGCACTATACCCTAAAAATGGCGGCCCAGTTTTGGAAAATGGTGGTTTATGCAAATGCCATCACTGTGTCATACATATTTTATGGACTTACACAACCCCAAATGATCGATGTTTAGCTTATGATTGCCTATGTTATTATTCCGGCCCTGGTTGCCAGAAATCTAACGGCCCCCTTTTCACCTCATGCTGCAGTACTATGAGCCCTTAGGCCTTAACCACTGGGCACTACCTGATCGATGGCATTAAACACTAGTTTGGATTGGTCATTTGGACATAATATCATGTAATTGACAAAATCACGATTAATGTAAGAATGGTGTGGTATATGGTATGCACATAGGAAGTACTTTATTGCTTATTACGAGGGACTATTCTTAAATATCCTAATCTGATCCACCGATTTTTCTGAAATAAATTTTGCGAAAAACCAATACATGAAAAAAAAACATGGCTCTAAATGGATGCCTAATGACACAAAAAAATCTACCAATGACCGATAATTTTGCTAAGAAGGAGATATTTGCGCAAGTGGACAGCATATGCATTCAGTTGTTATTTTCAACCACAACCAATACAACACACCATAAAATACGTGCAATCTTCATAATTAAGCTGACTCAGAGATTTCCATGTATGTAAGGTATCCACCAGTGGATTTGCGGACCCCTACGCAAAAACTCCACAGGGAATAACTGCGCACGGTGGTCGCAAAAAATCCACAGTCGGAGTATCAGCGCAGAGAAAATAATTTGAAAACATAGACCTATAAGAGAATCCATCACCGTGCGCTGAAACCTCCGTTCCCTAAGCGACGGTGGAGTAGTATTTCGCGCACGGACGAGGGAATCCACGGTGGATTACGGAGAACCGTGCGCTTAAATAAAACAATACGTTCTTATAAGGGACGGTGGAGTATTTCTGCGTCCGTGCGCGGAAATCCACCAGAGGAATACCTGCGCACTCGTGCGCTGAAAACCTACGTTCCCCTCTAAGCGACGGTGTGGAGTATTTACGCGGGTCCTGTGCGCGCGGAATAGCCACAGGAGGATTACCTCCGCACTCGTGCGCTGAAACCTCCGTTCCCTATAAGCGACGGTTGAGTGGAGTATTTCCAAGCAAGGACGCAGGGAATCCACCAGTGGATTACCGGCGCACTCGCGCGCTAAAACATCCGTTCCTTTTAAGCGAACGGTGGTGGTTGGAGTATTTTTGCGGTCCGTGCCGGGAAATCCACCGAGGATTACCTCCGCACTCGTGCGCTGAAACCCTCCGTTCCTATAAGCGACGGTTGAGTATTTCCGCGCACGGCCGCAGGGAATCCACGGTTTGTGGATTACGGCCGCACTCGGCGCTTAAAACATCCCGTTCCTTATAAGAGACGGTGGAGTATTTCTGCGTCAGTGCGCGGAAGATCCAAACAACCTAAAAAAAAGAATGATAAATTAGTTCCTTCATTCCCTTCTTCCTACGTCTACTCTCTCAATGTTATTTGTTACTTCATACTCTACGGTATGTGTGAGTATTTTACTTTAACAACTCATTAAACAATATTTAAAATTATTTTTTATATTCGTTTGATTTTCGATCTTAAAAAGTAAACGAAGAAAACAAAGAATAACACAAAAACAAAAACAGTTAAAGGAAAGAAACAAAGAATAAAAATTAAGTTTGTTATTGATGAAAGCGCTTGAATTGTTTTATCCGTGTACGGTAAGACGCCAACATTTTAATTTGGAATGGTATCTGGGCATTATTACCCGTCCGAGTTGCTATGAATACTCCAGTGATTCAACCCAATCAGAAAGGCTCCAACTATCGGCATGGACTTTGCTACCGCAAAACAGTACTTTGTATGTATGTTCAGCAGGTTTGTGGTCGCGCCAATGTGTAAAAATGAAGTAGAAGGAGTTTAATGGCAAGGTACTGGTTTTCTTCGAAGGTAAATTATTAAAAGATGTTTACAGATGTATTTTTCTCTATATAGATTCAATCAGAACTTTGCCTCTTTGTAATCTGAACACGTGGCTATATTTTGAGTTGTTTCATAGAGTAAAAAGTCTTTTTTTAATATTTAGAAAATATAAGAAAGAGGATGTTAAAAAAAAATTTAATAATATCAACAACGGATGTTCGCCGACCACCCTATTTACCCGTAACATTGAAAAGAACGATTGAAAAGTTACCGTCAAGCATTAGTCCTATAAAACTCTGTCTTCTGGAAGTTGTTTACCAATGGCACATATGTACTGAACATATCCTACACGTATCAAATTCCCGTATAGCAATACCGGATTATTTGATTTTCGGAATACCGAAACTCAGAAACCTTGTTCAATACTAGGAAATTACGAACTTTTTTGAAGCTTTGGCATAGCGAGGTGAACCCTTTTTAAATTCGAAATAGTGAACACTTTTTTACGATTCGGGATAGCAAAATTTTCCGGAGTAATTTTTACGTTCCCTAATAATTGGAAAAGAAAAAACAGTCTCCTAAAATCCCAATTATCACAGTAATGATCCAATTATGAAAACGACCCGATACCGTGGTACCCGTCGCCCACTTTTAAAAATTTGCAAACTTCAACTATTATAAGATCCCATAGGAACTTGTATTGGATCAAATACGATATTCAGACTGTTTATTTTTCTTTCAATTTCAACCGGACATCATCATCACACACAAACACACAATTCACAATTCGATACGAATATATTCAATATAATACAATAAATACTGCATAATTTTGCGTGATTTATGTTCCCGTTATTGTCATATATAGTTAACCGACTTTGCCAAAGCATTTTTTTTCTGAGCGATGGGATTGGAGACTACCGTGGAAAGTATACTGAAAGTTGAAAGTCTCCATGGAGAGGATTAAAAATGGCAAGTTTATTCAGAATTTGCAAAAGTGACCAGACATGGAATTGTCACGTCACAGCGGAACCCCAAACTAGTTAAAAACATTGGTATACCAAGATAGCCTACCCTTACCAGTGAATGTTAATGATATAAATAATTTACAAAAAAACTATGCAACTTATGAGCAAGATGCCATTAAAAAGCATACTGCTCATCCATAGTCGTTTTATTGGTTCAGAACAATAAAATGATTTTTTGTGAAGGGTACCGTCACCCAAGAATGCGCATACATCGGCCTTTTACGCCTTCGTCCACTTGTTGTTTTTTTTCGATATCATTTTACACACAGCTTCAAATACAAACACCAAAAGTACCAAACTAAGAACAAGCTCTCTCTCCCCTGCCCCCTTTCTCCCTCTTCCGACCCCCACCCGGACACCTGTACAACCCGTTGCGTTTTTCTGAAATTTACATTCGATTAAGGGATCTTTTGGGGCAGAGTCAGAAATAGATTCACTTTTTTTAATTGTAAAAAAAAGATACTTTTGCTGTCTCATGTTGCATTGTGCCTCTCTTTCTAAATCTGAGCAGATTTTGAGCAAATCTAGAGCATAAAGTACCCAGTTACAGGGGTGGACAAAATATTGCGGGAGCTTGCGAGCGCTTTGCTCCGAGGAAATGCGTTTTTTAAACAAGTGTGTAGGTGTCTATGTGAACATGCATGTTGCTCATGAGGGAAAGACAAACTTTTGCACACCCTGCCAGTTTCGCATATTTTGTCTGCATGGGAATGCGGTAAGTAACATTGAATCTTTGCTCAACCACTGATAAATTATATCGAGCTCCATTACAAGCATACAAACGGCCAGGAAAAAACACGGCTATCAATAGCCATGTTTACCACCCATTGAATTATAAAACACGCTGCCAACACTAAAGCGCTTCTGCCGCCAAAATGATGCCGATTTCAATGAATGATAAGCCGCTCTGCTATTTCAACCAAACCATTGCAATAGCTCCCTTCATGTCCCGTAATCCGACACAAATGATCTGAATTTATTCCGTCCTAAGTTAGTTGTTTGTACAGGTATTAAAATGAGCACGTAAGTTTAAATACTCACTATTCTAAATTTCTATGGTATCTGGATTAATTTGCTCATTTGAATACCTGAATTTGACTATGATTTTGTTGGTCATTTTGGGATCATACGGACACTCCCATCATGGCTTACGGATTAAAAATTCGAAATGTGAAAACTTTTTTAAGATTCGGGATAGCAAATTTCTCCGGAGTATTTTTCACGTTCGATCGTTATTATTGGAAAGAAAAAAAACCAGTTCTCCTAAAATCCAATCTCACAGTATTATCCAATTATTGAACAAAGGACCCGATACCGTGGTACCCGTCGCACACTTTAAAAATTTGGCAAAAACTTAAATAATTAATAATTATCCCAAGGAAAACTTGTATGGGCATCAAATGCTGAATTCAGATGTTATCTTTCTTTTCAATTTCAACCGACTCATCAATAAACACACAACACAACAATTTCACAATGCGATACGAATATATTCAATATAATACAATAGGAATACTGCATAATTTTGCGCTGATATTATTGTTCACGTTATTGTTCATATAATAGTGAACCGATTGACAAAGCATTTTTTTCTGCGGGACTGGGATGGGAGGACTACCGTGGAAAGTATATGAAAGTGAAAGTCTCCATGGGAGAGGAATTAATAAATGAGCAAAGTTATTCAGAATTGAAAAGTGACCATGACATGTGAATTTGTCACGTCACAGAGGAACAAAATAGTTAAAAAACCATTGGTATCCAAGCAAGCCTACCCTACCAGTAAGTAGATGATTTAAATAAATTTACACAAAAACTAAATGCAAAATAGAGCAAGATGCCATTAAAAAGCCATACGCTCACCATAGTCGTTGTATTGAGTTAAGAAATAATCAAAAAGTAGATTTTTGACGGCTACCGTTCACCCGAGAATGCGCGCATACATCGCCTTTTACGCCTCAACTTTGCTTGTTTTTTGCGAACTAATATTTTAACACAGCTTCAAATAAAACACCAAAAGTAAATAAATAAAGCGCTTTATGACCCCTTTCCCCTCTCCCTCCGACCCCCAACCCGGGACAACTGTCACAAACCGTTGCGATTTTCTGAAATTTACATCCGATTAAGGATCTTTTGGGGCAGTTGCAGAAATAGATTCAATTTTTTTAAATGTAAAAAACAAAGATACATTTTCGGTCTCATTTGCATTGGATTCTCTTCTAAAAATCTGAGCAGATTTGGAGCAAACTCGAGCATAAAGTACCCAGTTTCCAGGGGTGCCAAAAAATGCGGGAGCTGGGAGCGCTGCTCCGAGGAAATGGTTGAAAATATTGTAGGGGTCTATGTGAACATTGCATGTTGCTCCTGAGGAAAGAAACAACTTTTGCACCCCTGGCATTTCGCATATTTTGTCTGATGGGAATTGACGTAAACATGGAATCTTGCTCAACACTTGCTAAATTATAGCCCCGAAAGCTCCATTACACGCATTACAAACGGCCAGAAAAACTAGAGTGTCTATGTTCAATATCCATGTATACAACCATTGATTATTAAAACACGCTGAACACTAAGAGCGTGCCGCCAAATGAGCCGATTTTCAATGGATTGATAAGCCGATATTCAACCAAACCATGCCAATTAGCTCCCATTCATGGTACCGTCATCTCGACACAAATGATCTGAATTTATTCCAGCTCCTAAGTTAGTGGTTGTAAGGTATTAAAATGAGGCACGATAAAGTCTTTACTTCACCTCCTCTGATATTCTATGGTACATGGATAATTTGCTCATTGAATACCTGATTTTTGACTATATTTTGTTGGTCATTTTGGATCATACGGACCTCCCTTCAGGCTATTCGGATTATAACATCGACAGATAATAACATAGGCAGTTTTCCCTAACAGGCAACAGGAGAGTGCGGCCAAGAAATCCCAACTTTAGACATCGCCATTGGTATAACAACGTAAAAAACGAAAATAATTACGAAAAATTGATGAAAACTTGTATATGTAGTCAAGGAATATTTTTTATTTGCCAATTTTACAGTTATTTGTGCTAAACAGAGTCTTTAAATGTTAGGAGTTGCATTAAATTAACGGATGCTTAAAGGGGAATGCCCGATATAAGGATATAAAGATTTCATCTTGTAGATCGGCTTCATCCCAAACCCATCTGTAAAGTTTTGCCACCAAATATTTAAATCCATTCGGCTGGAGAGCTATAAGTGATTTTTGTAAGTGAACCTTTACCTAGATGCGTATGACCTTTGATCTATTTTTTATAGTATAGATCGATAGCAATTGCACACTCTTATTTAAAATGTGATATTACGATCATACGGTGGAAGAAAAGGTAAAATGTCATGAAGTAACGAATGTTCTACGTTGTATATTAATTGAAATAGTGCAATGGCGTGGATGAACATTTTTGAAAACATTTCTGAAAAAGTTAAGTCTTGGGGTTGACAGAAGTAAATTAAGAAAAATAAAATGAATCATTGGGGACAATGTTGCTGAACGGGGGAGGGCTGTAATTTTGGGAAGGGCTCTAATATTTTAAACAAATTGTATGATACGTGGTACGTGTGCCGAATCCTCGTAAGATACTTTTACGCCGTCCGCTCCGTCGGACATAGCAAAATATCGGAATTGCTTCTCCCAGTTCTGCTGGTGAGTCTGCAGTGGTCAATCGTGTGTGGTGGGTACAGTATAGCGTTGATTGTTTCCCGAAAAGGTGTATTATGTTCTATAGTATGTTGAATGGTCACATTTCCCTTTGAAAAATTCTAAGGTAAGAGGGATAGGAAGCTAATAGTCAATCTGTGTTAAAATATTTTAGTTTCCTGTATGCCTCGGCTTCAAGATGTGCAAAAAAGTATACATAAAGTCAAAATTGCAAAAAACTCCCTTCCCATACCTTTTACATGGATATTTCCCTTGACTCGCCCTTTCCTTTAAAGGAATTTTATTTCACTGTACTTTTTCGTTTTAATCAAACTGACGACTACGGAATAAATAAACAAGAAATACAACTGAACGAAAACCCACTGCAAAGCCCGTTTAACTGCAAAGCCCGAATTTAACTTTATTGCAGCGCCGACAATGCATTATTCTTGGGTAAAGACGGACAATTAAGGTACGCAGCAACGCAGATGCAGTGAAGTATGAACGAACCGTTTATACACTCTTAGTATAGGTATATGGTGGTATTTTAGCACGAAAAGTCCGCTCAGGTGCGCTCTGGGGTGCTCTAGGTGCCCACCTCTAGGTGCGCTCGGGCGAGGATCGGGTTTCAACACTAGATTCTTGTCTTATAACAAATAAACTGCATCATAGTATTGACGTTGTATTCCGTTAAAAGAGTAGAAAAGAGGACTTTTTCTAGTTTAGTACGTCGCACGAAACCTGGACTCCCGAACGCACATAGAGCGCACCTAGAGCGGACCTTTTATTTGTACTAAAATACACCATACTTAGGCGCAGTCTAACATCCGCGCTCGATTAAGGACAAGGCGCATGAGTAGGAACAATCTCTTCATGCATGACCACTGGTTATTTATTTTTAGTTGGGAACAATTCAATTTATAACAGCAGCACCCGTCCATTCGACGGTGTGTTGCATAACAAATAAAACATACTAAAAACCAAACAACAAAATGAGAGTCAAAAGGTATCAGATTATGAAATATACAAAATATAACGTTAAACCTTACTTACACAAAGTTAAATAAACAAGCGGTGCTAAGTATTAGAATGCCTCTTTTAAATTACTTCTGCTATTACTCGCTCGATAATAAGTCGCACAAATAATAAAGCGCCATCCTTGTGAGACTTTTGTGCGGAGTTTATTAATTAATTTGCTTCACAAGGTTTTGACACCCCCCCTAGTATATGAAAGGTTCTCAGGATACCCTGCGACCGTGCACAGAAATACTCCACCGCCGCCTATAAGGGTTTCAGCGCACGCGTGCGCAGGTAATCCTCCGGTGGATTCCCCGTTCGTGCGCGGAAATTACACCACCGTCACGTCGGCTTTTTATAATGGGAAAACGATGTTTAGAGCACGGGGCGCCGGGTAATCCACGGTGGATTCACTGCGTCTATGCGCGGAAATACTCCACCGCCGCTTATAAGGGTTTCAGCGCACGCGGGCGCAGGTAATCCTCCGGGGGATTCCCTGCGTCCGTGCGCGGAAGGAAATACTCCACAGTCGCTTATAAGGGTTTCAGCGCACGCGTGCGCAGGTAATCCTCCGGTGGATTCCCTGCGGGTAATCCTCCGGTGGATTTTCCGGTGGAAATACTCCACCGTTGCTTATAAGGAAAGGGTGTTTCAGCGCACGCGTGTGGCGGTAATCCACCGGTGGATTCACTGCGTCCGTGCGCGGGAAATCCACCTACACCGTAGCTTATAAGGGTTTCAGCGCACCGGTGCGCAGGTAATCCTCAGGTGGATTTCCCGCGCACGGACGCAGAAATCCTCCACCGTCGCTTATAAGGATTCGAAGGAACGGGGGTTTCAGTCAGCGTCACCCGTGCGCAGGTAATTCTCCCGGTGGAGTCTTTCTGCGCACGGACGCAAAAATACTCCACCGTCTCTTATAAGACGTATTTTTAAGCGCAAAGTGCGCCGGTAATCCACCGGTGGATTCTCTGCGACCGTGCACGGAAATACCCCACCGTCGCTTATAGGGAACGGAGGTTTTAGCGCAACGTTGAATGAATTCTCTTATATGACTATATTGTTTTTCAAATTTATTTATACAAACCATGTGCCGCTTATACTCCGACTGTGGATTTTCTGCGACCACCGTGCGCAGTTATTCCACTGGTGGACGTTCTTGCGTATGGGTCCCCCCGCAGAAGAAATCCACTGGTGGATCCTTACATAACTCAGATTTCCACAAGGAGGGCACCCAACCCTCAATTTTCATCAAACAAATTGTGGTGTTTTTGCATCTACATAATGCTTGTCCATATAATAATCACTGGTGTGAAATAACTAAGGCTCAAATCTAATATCCTTTATAATAAAATTCACAACTTGTTTAAATTTCCGGATCCGGAACGTTATTGGTTATAACAGTTTCCTATGGCCTTGTTTATACATGAAAATAGTACATGTATAAAAATAAAAATCGATTCCTCTCTAACTTCGAAATTAAGCATTTTAGGTTAGCATTTTTTAGTTCTAGTGGACATTTACTATACATACCCCAATATATATATTTCGAAATCTCTGAGGCCGCCTTTAAATATCTAAGAGGCTATTTTAAATTGTTCCCATCGACCAAATGTTAGATCCAATGTTTTTCTCAAGTAATGAGCCATCGGGGATATTGAATGGTGAGTAAGGCCTAGGGGTATTTGGCAACATCAAAGTTTTGTCCCTTACCTGTATTGCCAAGACATTGTTCTGAACACATGCAATCTGGAAGGAAAACCGAATGTTGTAATCAATTACAATCTCCCTTTGGTGCGTTGGTAAACATCTTATCAAATCATATGCCAAAATAAAATACAACTTAGAAATATTCACGCGGTTCTCCGGCTTTTCCGCAAAGTCCTCGCTATTTCAAAGAATATAACTGTGGCCGCCCCATGACCTTTGACCCTGGACGGTGACCTTTGATCTCATCAACATATGGGGATCGCATGTGCACCTATGACAAAAGGTTTGGTTCCAATGGAACGTCAAGTTTTCAATTAGGTGAATTTTATTACATTTTTAGAGTATATCCCAGTTTTTCAACTTGACCTCACATGACTTTGCCCTTTCAACATGAACCTTGACCTCAGCCACAGCTTGACCGGATCCCATTGTGCAACCGATACTTGAATTTTGGTTCCAATTGAAGTTAAATTTTTAAATTTTGCATGTAAAATTAGGAACATCTTTAACAATTTTTCACACATCCACACATCCACCCCCACAACGGTTGCTAGTGGTCCTGGGCCCCGCTATAGCTGCGGCCCACAAAAGTTAAGGGGCAGTTTATGATCCACAGCCTCCATTCTCACCTCCACAAACAATGCCTCCAAAAGTTTACACTTTTAAATCACAAATCCATTGCCTGAGGTCACAAAAGAAATTTTTTAGGAGTGGTCATTACTTACTTGACCTACCCTGTTATTTTTTTAAGAAAAATAGCGGCCGGTGGGGTTGGAAAAAGCACCTTATGTTACTGAGTTGGGTGTTTTTTTGAGAAGTTGGATGGGAAAAATCCCTTAAACCCACATGAATGGGTTGTTTTTCTTACTGAAAATAGTGGCAAATTTAAAACACCTTACTAATATGCCTCTGTTTCACTTTGTCGTGGCAGTAGAGTAGACGCACAACCGCGCTGGTGGCACACCCAAATGCACAACGTAATTGTATCGCGAACAAAGATGGCAACACAAAAAGCATCTTTGACTGCTGTGGTAACAAGTCTTAAATCAACGATTTCCCACTGCTGCGATGAGGTGAAACAGAGTATACTACCCTGATTTTATGCAATGGGTGGGGGCTCCCTCGTCCTGGTCATGCAATGTTTGATTCTACTTGTAGGAATAGGAGAAGATATCCTGAGATCTAAAACTGTTCAACCTAATTTTGTGCTTGATTATTTGTAGAATATCATTTTGCTTTGTTTGAACATTTACAGCAATAACAGCACATTTTGTTGAGAGGCCCTCACTTTTTAAAGATTTTGAGCATTTTGCACAATTGCATGGGTAATTAATTGGCTAGTAAAGTAATACATGTGAATGAAAAAGCTCAAACGTTCTCTGTGTGTCTGTGTATAAGCAAGGAATTTGTATTGTATTTATTCATTAGCTGTTCCCGATAATCATTCAAATGGCTGGAAAACGCATTCCAATATGAAATAGCCGAAAGATATTAGTGCCATGTATGTGTCAATGCTCATCTATTAGCCATTCCTTTGGTTACACAAGTCCAAGTTTAGCATCATTTTCATTCGAATAACTGGCAACAGGCATAAATTATCACATCAAGGGCGGCTGTTGAATTAGGATTGCGGATCTTCTGGGTGACCTACAAATTCTGATTACAAATCCTTTCTTTTATGACGCATTTAGCCCCAAACACACTTTTTTGAGCTTCACCATTTCACATGTACATTTAAAAACAATCAATCACCATCACAACTGTGTCTAATGCCTCACAAATTTGAAAATTAGGGGTGCTCATCAAGAAGGTGGTGTTATTGCTTTAGCAGCCAATAATTTATAACACAATATCACACTATCCTTGTTATGTATATATGCAATACTGTGGACCAAGCCTGATGAGAAGTTTGTTTGTCCTAATGTTTGATTTTGAGGGAATAGTTCAATGTACCACCCTTTGAATGTCTACAGGAAACAATTCTTTTTTATTTATGTTATGGCCTTACACTAACAAATACCCTAACCTTAAGGCCAAAAATAAAAAATACTTTGGTTACTATGTAGAACTTCCGAAGGCGGGTACATAATGAACTCTACCATTTTGGGATATGCCACAATGTTTAATGTTCTCCTTCCTTTGAATTTCATTGTTATGAGCGATGTTAAATTGTCATATTTGTAACTGCAATTCCAATTGAGATCGGGTTTCCAGTAAAATGAAACCTAGAACAATTACATATATCAACTGGAAATTGAAAACTGAATTTTGTTTCGATATTAAAGGTGCAATGAGAGATGTCACTAGGTGTCCCTAAAAATGTGAAATTCTGATTTTTGTGTACTAATGTACAGCTTTCTATCAAAAATATCTGTCGTTACACCTTTAATACATTTTGATTTGCATTGACATAAAATCCTGACTGCCAGTTTGGGTGAAATCCTTGGTGTAAGTCTGCACAAGCCCTGAAGGAGTGCGTGCCATTATGAGTAAGTCAAACTGATGCAAGAAACTAAAGCTACACTGCTTAACCTCATTTGTGAACCTTATTGTGCAAGTATATTTAAAGAACGTTTTCACATAAGGCAAAACCACTGAAATGAAATGTAGCAAAATGAAACAACCCAATGGCACACACAAACTTTCTAAAACCTCTCCATACATGAATTTAGACAGTACAGCATTCCGAGTTGAATTCTGTCTCCAACCGTACACTCCACCAAACTGCTTACCTGACGGCATTCTTTTAGTGAAGGGACTTCATCGGGAGTTTTCCGAGTATTCGTATCACCTCTAGGTAATTCTGAGGCATCATTGCTTTGCTCTACTGAAGCTGTTTCTTTCTTGTCTTCTCCTATGCGGCCTAGCGGCCCTAGTCATTCCTGCCCCATGTGAAGATACTGCCTCATCTTATAAGAGTGGTTTATTGCAAAGAATTAGTATAAAGGAGAAGTGAATTGTGTGTATTATACATGAATAGCACAAGAGTGTTTTGTTCACACCTCGTGCATCATCCTATTTGTTGCGCAACCAGCTGCGCGTTGTCCACTGTTGCTGTGGCAAGTACATGCATGTTAAAATCGGTACTGTGCTGACACTTATGTTATCAGTTTTGCATTTCTCCAAATTTCCATTGTCTGATGTGCCGTTTTTTCTGCAATAATTATGCAAAACCAATTGATGGAAGAAAGCATGCCTCTAAAAAGATTCCTGCATTCCTATGCATACCTAGAATTGCGCAGTTCTCGGCTTTCAAGTTCACTATATTCAAAGAATAAAAGCTGTGGGCTGCTCCATGACCTTTAACCTTGGCAAATGACCTTTGACCTCATCAACATATGAGAGATCCCATGGTGCACCTATGACAAAAGTTTGGTTCCAATTGAACTTCAATTTTCAAATTAGTGAATTTAAAAAAAAAAACAATTTTGTGACATACACATCCACATCTTTGGTCGTCCCCTCCTCCTCAAACCACTAGTCTTGTTCAAGACGCCCTGATTTTCCTTTATACACGAAAATTTCAACATGTTCAACTCAAAGTGCATGACGGATAGCCAGGGTTCGAGGTGAAGCTGAAACCTCTCAGACCTGGGGGTAAATTACGGTCCCAGTCGACGCTACCCCATGTTCGCTCAGACATGGTTAACACTAATAGTAATACAATTTCCGTATACAATTTCTGTAGATGATATAATACAATTGCCGTACAGTTTCTGTTTCGGAGTACCATCATCGGCTATGATGTTTCGAGGCAAACGGAAGTCTATTTTTATCAGTCGCACGATAATGCGATCGTTCACAACGGCTCCCTCACTCTTGTCATTCTTTATTTAATACGATCTGATGTCCTACCCATTTACGGCAACTGCCAGTACAAATGAATACAAACTAGCTCGTGCTCAAATTAGGACAACACACTGCAGAACCTGTGTTGGAAATCCGAATACTAAAAATAGCTATGGCTGACAATGCATTTGCTTAAAATTCTATGCTTACGTAGTTTGCTGGCGATATAATTCAGATTCAAACTGCCTTAAGCAAGGCTACCAAACCGCCCACCCAACTCAAAAGCCTTCTTAAACAACATGAGAGTATATCCTCAGCATGTGCCTTTTTTTAATTACCAACGTATACTATTCGTCTTCGCCAAATCAAACCACTGCTGCTTCCAAACCCAACATCTGCATCAAGTCCTCAGTCTTCTCCTATCCATCAACTTCACACCACACATCGCTCTCATCATTGCTCTCTCTGTCCTCAGAATTCCCCAACTCATTTCACTCAGGGACATTCACATGTCGTGCTCCCATACGATCACTGATGTCAATTCCTTTATTTTTCCCTGTAACAACTCCATATCCCTAAAAACTTCACCACAAATCTCACTCTAGCTGTCACAGCCACCTCACATCCACCACCCCCACTAACCCACTCCCCTTATCAACTGTGCCCACCATGGTTACCAAAACCCTTTAGTCAGTGGCGGAAGCTGAAAAAGGGCTCTATTTTAAGAGATACCCTCGCCGAGGTATAACAAGCTGGGAATGGTCTCATTTTAAACCGTCTGGAGCTCTAGTTTTTGAAAAGTGATGTTGTTACTCGCACACAGCCATTTTGTACAAAATATCAATTAACCCTTTGTTTGCTGAAACTTGTGCAAAAAATTGATATTTTCAAATTGCTTATTTGATGAAATCAGCCTATCAATTTTGTACCACTGTTGGTATATATACCTATATGTGCAATAACATATATAAAGAAACGATTTATTAGGTTTTAAGCTGCTTGAGGGTTATGGGAGCCAAAAATATACCCAAAATTGGTCAATTTTTGGCAATTTCGCCTAAAATAAAACACATTTTCTTGCCTGTGACCAACAATATGTGGTATAACAAGTCGAGAGTGGTCTCAATCTAACCTTCTGTATCTCTAGTTTTTGAAAAGTGATGTTGTAGTTGCAACAACTGTGTACAACATGCTGAATTAACATTTTGTTTGCTGAAACTTGTGAAAAATGACATTTTAAATTATTTGCTAATTTGATGAAATCACCCTCTTAATTTTTACCACTTGTGGTTGCACCTCTGCATATCATTGAAATATATATAAAGCAATATATTTCATGAAGTTTTGAGCGGCTAGAGGGTAAAGGGGGCAAAACCTTACTCAAAAATTGGTTATTTTTGGGCAATTTCCGTGCAAATGACACACATTTTCTTGCCTATGACCAAAAATACATAGTATAATGAGCCGGGAGTGGTCTTAAGTTTTTCAAAAAGTGATGTCGTAGTCGCAGCAACTGTGTACAACATGCTTAATGAACCCTTTGTGTGCTATAATTTTTGAAGATATGACAATTTCAATATGTGCGTATTGTTAAATCAGCCCTGTTAATGTTGATATTGAGGTGCCCAAACATATACCAAGCATTTAGGTGATATTGGCAATTTCGACCACAAAGAACTCAATTTTCTTGCATACATGTGTCCGAAAATGCATGGAATAAGAGTGTCAGAAGACTGTTAAAATGAGACCAGTCCTAGCTTGTTATACCTCTGGTAGGGGTACTTCCTTGGATTGAGCTCTCTCTACATCTTTGGCCACAGTACTATCAAGCGTAAATGTGGTGCATCACAGCAAAAGGGACCTCATTGAGGGTGCTACAAATGTCTGATTAACAAATTTGTTAAAACTAGTTATAATCAATATGTGAAGAGAGGATAGGTAATAAACTTTCGTTTAGGTTCCTGGGTGAAACAATAATAGAGCTGCTTTACTTTATTGCCCTCTCTTCAAATATTGATTTAGTTTTTAATGGTTTCTTAATCAGACATATGAAGCATCCTCAATGAGATCCCTTTTGCTGTGATGCAAAAAATGCCCTTTCTCTAATTTAGTAACTAGGATGGACCTCACTCAAGAACCACCCAAGAAAAGGGTACGAAAAAGCAGCAACGACAAGTGTGTGTGATATGTTGTCGCCCCTTGGATGCATTGTCCATATGTAAAAAATCCAACGCTGGAAGGAATCAAAGCTGTTATTCGTGCTGCGGAAATCCGTCAAGATGATGTACACGAAAGGCTTTCTTAAATCAAAACTGAACTCTTAAATCAAACTGTTACAGTTAGATACCACACGAAATGCAGAGCTAGGGTATACATCCTCAAGTAACCTTAAGCACATAAGAAATGAGCCTGGCCCTAGTGTAACAGTTAGCACGCCTCAGTGACCACGGCTGAGAGTGGCCCATCACGACTTCAGCGAACTGAAACATCTACATTTAACATATAAGAACCTGGACTGTTTCATCTGTGGGTCATCAAACACTAGGAAAGAGAAGTTGACAAGCATTGTTACCGGCACTGGGGCTTCAACCCTTGTGAACGCATTTATTTGCAGCAGCTTTGGAAAGACTAGATGACAAGATTCACATGCGTATGTTGGCATATCCAGACTTGTTGCATATGAGGCCAACTACCACAGGTCATGTTACAGTCGGTACATTTCACAAGAATATCAAACTTGATGGAATAAGGCTTGAAGCCACAGACGTCTCTGAATGATTACGAGCAAAGCTGTTTTATGTTGAGTAGGAAATCGAGAACACCATACTCTCCAGAACCAGACAGCTTGTAACATGTCCTATGTACATGAAAGATTATTGAGATACTAAATGACGTTTGTACGACTTCTGGTACTGATGTAGAGTCAGTTGACTATCCCTCCTGTAAGCTCAAGGATAAGCTGAAGAAACACTTTAAAGATAAGCTGTTATTCATAGCCCAAGCTGGCAAGTCTGATCTAGTTTATTTAAGTGAGGTGAGTGTTGTGTGATGCTCTTGAGAAAGTAGTGCAGCCTTAAACATTCCAAATCAACAAACCCGGTGAATGTGAATATACAACGGGTGAAGTTCAAATGAACTGGATAGTGCTGCCGGTATCCTTCGCAGTTCAATGTCAGGAATTACGTTTCAAAACACGCACTACATGCCAAGCAGAGACATGAACATACAGCAGTGTAAGGCATTTGTGCGCATAGACATTGTATGACTTTATTGCATGGTGTACCTCGAAGTAATGCTTTGATAGAGCTAAGCATAGTGTCCCAGGTGATGCGAAGATTATGGTACTTGGTATCGCCACAGTATCCTTGGCTTTGTCTGTAGACACAAGACCCCATGACATTTGGTCTTGGTGTTGAAATGCACCATGACCACGGCAGCAAGTAACTTATCGAACTTCTGAGTTCTGTTGGATCTAACATGAACTATGATGATTCAGAAACATTTCTAACATCATAGCTGTTGATGAGCTAACCAAGCCACCTGAAGTCCAGATCCCACGTGGAGTATTTTCAAAGTTTGACCCTCGGAAAACCGTTCATCCTCGTCGCTGCAAAGCCATCGATAACTTCAACCAAAATGAGGAGACATCGATGGGAATGTACTAACCCATGCCATGGCTATTGTGTTGTATCAACGTCTCAGGACCCTGTTAAGTGGCTTCAATTCCTCGCACAAAGCAAAAATCCTTGGACACTTGCACAATTAGGAACAGCAAATCCATGGGTACCGCAAGCCGGCTAAGAAGCCAGAACCCCCACTCAACCTCATTAGTCGAAAATGAAATGGGCGATTCTAATGTCCTGATGAAAGATTTCATATGGAAGTAGCACGGGCCTCTGGAGATGACGTATCCACATTCCAGCGTGGAGTGGAGTCAATGCCCCTTGTCCAGTACTAATACTGTCCCAGTTGCAAGGATTTGTTACCTCCCTTCATCAATGCTTCACCGTCTGCTCTTTCTAACCATCTTTACATCTTTGTTGAGAACTGGTGCACATATCTGAAGACTTGGGGCAACACCACATATTCGTTACAAAGCGGACCTTGCTATCTACAGCAAGGTACAGCAGATTCTGTTGAGCAGGCCGGAACCTCTGGTGGGCAAAGTAACAATGAGGCAGGGGGAATGCATCTGACAATGGCTTTCCTGGCATTCCTTGGTAAGATATTCGGAGATGGTGGACTTCATAACATTCTAACCTCATCAAATTGTATATGCAACAACCACAGCTAACCAGATGCTCCTTAGGGAGCATATGCCCGTTGAATCCGAGGAGTCCGCTGGCACATGAAAGCACTTGTCACACATGTTCCTGACCTCAGCGAAAAAAAAGCGTTGCCACAAGGAATGGTTTGCCATGGCTCACTGATAAAACCAAGCAAGTAAGTGCATGACCTTGAGGAGTCCTTTAAATCCAAGGACGCGACTGCCTGCGCCACCGTTTGTCAAAAGCAGAAAGGAGGACGCAATCCTCCAGTCCGTGTTGGATACATTGACCTCTTTTCGAAAAAAGGAAGACAGCACTCAGCTACATTTACCTACTGGGATAAGGCTTTTAGATTGCTGGGAACATATTGATATCTATTGTTACTGAGCCGATGGATGCAACTCTTAACTTCCTCTCATACATGCAAGCTGTTGAGAACTGTCCCATATTTCATCCTTTCCGGGCGTATTATATGTCCCGATACAACCCCACTGTACATCATCAGAGATGAGCAGTTAGAAGAACCAGAGCCACTGATGTACGACACCTGATGGAGGGAGGGTTTGTAGTGCGTAGGTCGGCGACCACGGTTTTCAATTGCGTTCTGCAACTGATCGAGTCTCTGGAACACACGATAATCGTGAGGCACAGAGCCGGGGAGGGGTTATTGGGTTTCACCCTGCTCAAAGGCGCCTGTTACTTGGCTTATGATCACAGCACATCATGGGTGAATAGGCGAGGCTTCAGAGACTTTACAACTCGACAGTAACGGTGAAAGCTGCATGAAGAGCTAGGGGATTCCCTCCCCACAAGGCCAGACAATATTGAAGGACATGAAGGAGTACCTTTCTAGTCAGTGCCAGGATCCATTTGACCTAGATAATTTCCAGACCATCTAATGAACATCACCACAGGTCAAATAGCATCAACAAAAGTTGAAGATTCTATGAAGGGGCTCTCAGACAGGGGCAAAAAAGTAGTCTTTGTGATGACTTCATCAAGAAACGGACTGTGGGAGAAGCCAACAAAAAGGATTTCTGGGAACCAATTAAAGAAGTGTGCACTGTGTCAACATTTGCAGACATAAGAAAATCCCTCTCAATGATAAGAGCACCGAAAGCTGCATAATGACCACAGAGGTGTTATTTCGACGGCTTCTGGCAGTCTCTAAGGGTCTTATGTTTTAGATTTCTGGGGAGGTGCTTCAGTACGAACTGGCTGCAGTACTACAACTACACTCTTCCTGTGTATGCAGGATGAAAAGACCACCAAAGCTGACCTTGCCCATAAGGCTTGATCCAGTGTCCGACGATTTTAGCAGAGCTGCCACAGATAACCAGCATCGACATCGTCCGCTTACATCATCGATGGGATGGCAATGATTCAATCATTGAACGAGAACCAGTTTCAGAATGTTCCCAATTGATATGGCAGAATTGGTACAGGGAACGAACACTTATACGTATAAATTAGGAATCCATCCTTGGAGTGTTAAATCAACGTGTCAATTGTCTTGATCGCTATGATATAAGTCACAATCAAGCCCACAGGCGAGAGCGGCGTTGTTCTACTTCACAGTTTACCTCGATCAGATCAAGGGGAGCAGACAATCCAACCTACCGCACGTTTCTCAAAGCATAGGCACCAAGTCGACTCGTATTTACCGCGATGCGTAAAATATGTCTCAGCGCCGAATATCGAGATCACTAAGTGACGACTAAAACTACTGCACCAGTCCCCCTTAAATTTGGCCCACATAGCTCCGGCCAAAACTAACTTGAAAAAAATTTTTACCTTTTGGTGAAATGACTCGAGAAAGCTTAAAATTCATCATGCAAAACTCCCTGAAAATTCACTAAATTTAGTAAAAGCGATAATTCATTCAATTTGGCAACACTATTTTTGAAAAATCATGTGACCACATTTTAATTTGGAAAAAAACCCAAACGAGGTCTAGAAAGGGTCCAAACACCAAATTTTACGTATTTTTCACATTTTCCAAGAAATTAACAGCTGGCAACCCACACGAACTGCACACATGTAAACAACCAAAACTAAAAAGAATACCTTCAATGACACTGGGTCTACATATATAGTAATACCTTTGTTGTGGTATATTTTTGCCCCCTCACAATTATGCTGATTTTGCATATGTAATTAGCTCATTTGCAATTTTATTTGCCCAATACGCCCAAAATCTAATCATGTCGAGAACTTTTTGGCCCGCTTCCTTCTACCAAGTTATATCATTATACGCCTTTCAGAACTCCAGAAAACTTGTACACAAGCCTTGCGGGAAACTTTTCATATTTGCAAATTAGATGACTTAATTAGCATATTTTACCCCAAATCTAATCAAGGTCGAGAACAATCACCAACCCGCTTCTTTCCACGAAGTTTACATCATCGTAGCCCATCGACATAACTTAAGATAAATGTAATCACACTTGTTCACATTTTGACATTTAACTGTGCTAATATGGACCTTTTCCCTTGACTTTTCCCCCACCCTGACAACCCAGGGGAGGACCTGGGGGTATGAATTACATGGTTAGTAGGGATGTTCCCCTCCTACATATACCCACTTTAGGCACCTCTAGCTCATCCAGAAAAAAAGATATGCCCAAATGTTCCAGGTTAACATTTTTATCACGGACCTACATACGACATACATACGGACATACATACGGTCGGACATACAGACATACGACGGAGCCATTTTTATAGTCCCAGCCCGAACTTCGTTCGGCGGGGACAACTAGGCAAGCCTTGCAAATTTATCCTGTTACATCTTGGAGCATGCAGCTGCTCATTACACTCGGGAAATCCATCATCTTGGCTGGATGATTTAGTGATGGAAAGCTGTGAAGGCATTACCCCATTGTGAGTCTCCCTTAAGGTTTTTATAGTAACTAGGAAGACGCCGACACTCCGTGATCTTGCATGCTTGCAATCTGTCAACGACCATTTGGATCATAATTCGTTTGATGATACCGATGTGTTAGTCTTACTAGTCTACTACTTCAGCAGGACAATACCTGTCCATGTGTATATTTGTATGCTGGACATTTCCGGAAAGGAGCGCTACATTCCAGTACATTTGATTGCAAACGAACTTGGCCTGACAGTTTGTGAGTCTCTCCCTGCTGCGCATGCCCTGACATGATGTGATAAACTGCTCAGTGAATGGAATAGCAAGAAAACTGCCTATTCTAAGTTGTGAAAAATGACATTGTATCAAAGTTAAAGACCTTCCACAAGGATAACCTAGATGACAGTGTTTCCCGTAGCTCGCACTTATGCTCTACTCTTGTACGGGAAGAAGGGGAAAGAACGTTGACCCCTGATCAGTTGCTCTACAACCGATGGCTACAACGGACAAGTCAGCATCAATGCTTCCCTCTATGGAGGATTCCTTCAAAAATCATGTCCTTTGTGCAGAATATCAAACACAAATTTGGTGTACGAGTCACATCCCCTACAAGAAATTGGTCAATCCAGTTGGTTATGGTTGGTCTGCCTGTGATGGTGGAGGCATCACTCAGACGATGTTCACTCAGGCACCTGCTCCAGTTGAGGTTCGAGACCTGACTCATCTCAACTGCACTGATAAAAGCTGTATGCGCAGAAGCAAGTGTCCCTGCCTGCTTGCTGGACTAGAGTGCATAGATGCTTGCTCATGTTCAGACTGTGAAAATCAAAATAACAAACCCGAAGAGGGTAATGAAATGGAGCTGGACACAGACAGCTAGATGTAGGTATGTGAATTATAAGCACAGTCCTACGTGTTGTCACAAACAGGGGTTGTACACATACAGGAGTTGCACACAAACAGGGGTTTGTGTACACATACAGGGGTTGTACACATACAGGAGTTGCACACAAACAGGGGTTTGTGTACACATATAGGGGTTGTACACATAGAGGATTTGCACACAAACAGGGGTTTGTGTACACATACAGGGGTTGTACACATACAGGAGTTGCACACAAACAGGGGTTTGTGTACACATACAGGGGTTGTACACATACATCAGTTGCACACAAACGGGTTTGTGTACACATACAGGGGTTGTACACAAACAGGGGTTGTACACAAACAGTACACATACAGAGGTGGTACATACAGGGGTTGTACATACAGGAGTTGTACACACATACACTTGTATGTCACTCAGTCACAACCTTGATTTAATGCGGCCTCCTTTAAGGTTGTACATACAGGGGTTGTACACAAACAGGGGTCGCACACAAACAGGGGTTGTACACAAACGGGTTGCACACATTTCCCCATGCTTAAAGCAATGATACAGCCTGGCTGATGGAACAAATCAGGTCTGGGACTGTTATACGGCCATGAACTGTTGGTCACATGCAACAAAATGTGATTCATTTTGGCTGCTATTGCCAATCCATTTTTCAATGTTTGGGCATATTTTTGGTTCCTTAACCCCCGTTCAGTTAAAACCTCATAAAGAAGTTTTGCCAATTATATCTATTCATTGAAAAGTTATAGGTAGATCACACAACCACCAGTGGTGAAACTTCACAGGGTTGAATTAATCAAATGACGTAAATAATTGGACACTAAGTCATTCTTTTCACAAACTTTCAGCAATCAAGGTGTTGATGTTTTTAAACAGTTTGGCCCAACTTGACAACACACTCTCAAAAAACTAGGGATCCAGCCCAAGGCTATATTGAGTACCAGTCCAGTAGTTATATCCATGTATTATTGTTAGGTTCATGGACAACAATGTTGTTTCATTTTGGCCGAAAATACAAAAAAATACCAATTTGGGGTATGTTTTTGGCCCCCTTATCCCCTAGCAGCTTAAAACCTCATAAATATATTGTTACATCACTCTTTCAATGAAATGTATAGGTATAACAACGGTGTTAAAATTAACAGGGCTGATTCCCCTCTCAAATGTGAGAGGGCGATACACTAGCGTACGATACCTACCTTCCACGACCTTACTTTTGCACAAATGTTTCATTTGGGCACGGCCAGAAACCCCTTTACCACTGTAAAAAATTCGCCAATTCCCGAAATAGTCGGAAAGAGGCACGCACTACTTTATTAGAAACACTTCATGCAAAGTGATTCGCCCTTACCCATAAACGAAAAGTTTCTCCAACACCACAGCACCTTTATGTGGGTGGACAACTAACATCGCGGGTGGGCCGTAAGGTCGTGGAAGGTAGGTATCGTACGCTAGTGTATCACCCTCTCACATTTGAGAGGGGAATACACTGCGCTAGCGATAGCTACCTTCCACGACCTTACTTTTGCACAGAATACCGCTGGCAGTCCCGGTGGCGGAACAAGGTCGCAGAAAGTAACTAAGTACTAACGCAGAGCCCTCGCAACACCCTCAAGACTTACCTAAAGCTCCTGGTTCGAACAAGACCGACCCGCCGTAAGAGCATGGACGGCAACACTTCCTCTTCGCCTCACCAAAACAT